>JAUZST010004722.1:0-16093 GCA_034779995.1 Parotocinclus haroldoi | reverse complement strand
ATAGTCTATTGCAAAAGTGAGTACACCCCTAAGTGCCCAATAAGCCATTTTCCCTCACCGGTATCATGTGACTCATTAGTTCTATAAGGTCTCAGATCTCAAATTTAGTGTTATCACCCTTCCTCATATTGGTCGCTGAAATCTAAAACAAATTGTATCTCTACATAAAGACGGTATATGCTATAAGAAGATATATGTATAGAATATATATACTGGTCACAAAAATTAAGGGGGAGGGGGATCAGATAAGTGAGAAAACCCATGCATACAGAAAATGAACAAGATGTATAGACTGAACTCTGGTCCCCAGAATCATTACATTTTATGGTAGAACCAATGCTACCTGCTGCAAGACCATGTTTTTTTCTTTTTTAGACTGGGAAGCCCTTGTTGAGCTAAGTGTTTTCAGTATTGTTCTCAAAAGCTAATTGTGTGCAGACTTTTATGTACATTAAGCCATTTGGCAGACGTCCTTTTCTGGAGCAACGTACAACTAATAAAGCCTTAAATACTAAACAATTATTGCATACGAACCATGCTCAATGGTCCAACAGTGACAGTTTTCCAGAGGTGGAATCTGAATCCCGATCCATAGTCCAGTACCTTAACTGCTAGAACAGCACAATCCCATAAACATTGTTACCATGCTAGTCAGAAACCATGTTAGTCTGTTGTTGATTACAGGGGGTCTGAAAGCTAGCCTGTAAAAACTTTAAGTGAGATGGGAGTGTACGCTGCATACAGTGCCAGTTCATCACATGGCATTCTGGAACCCACATGAACAGGCTGGCTTCCACACTCCATTCCCCTGAATCTGTGCAGGACCCACAATATGTGCAGCATCACCATTTCTGCTCCCTTTAAGTCCAAATGAAGCTGTTAGTCTATCTATTGAGGTACAATATTGGAGACGACCAATATGGGACTTTAACCAGGAGTCACTGATTTAAATCTGGTAGCTGTCACATTAATCTTTTGTTCTCTATGGGAAATCCTTCAGCACTAATCTATGCCCTCTATTGATTCGTGTTGCTTAGATCTGTCTTTGTCACTTCATTCGAAGTCCAAATATCTTCTCTATCTCTTTTACTGCATTCTATCAGGAGACCATCTACCTTTTAGCCATAGGTTCCTCTGAGAGGGGGTAGATGATGAAAATTTGAGGTCATAGAGTTTGCTTGATTGCTAGATTGCTCTGTATAAGGCAGTTCTCACTCACCTGTTTTCCATCAATTTCAATTTGCTACCCCATTGCTTTCTGGATTGTATATTCACTGCTCGTAGATGCTTTAAATAATGATGTGGAGAGACGTGGCCCTGCATCAACTTGGGGGGGGGGAATTGGAGTTACATATTTATTATAAATTTTTCTCTCCATCCTTTATTTTACGAAATTCCGTTAGTCACCTCCAGGCAGGCATTTATCATTTATCATCACCGCCTCAGTCACTCTCACACTTATCTACACTGTCTGATGGAAGACACCCTTTACAAGCCAGGCAATCCACACAGTTCATAGCTAGTACTCTGGAGGAAAATCCAGCTCTCATGGTCACTGATGCAGGTCTGAATCATTTGCTGCAGAACTCACTGAAGATTGAGGACCGACAACCGAACAGCAGGCAGGTCTTCAAACAAAAAAATGCAGATCAATGCTAAGTAATAAGTAAATGCGATGAAAAAGGTCATTTTGCTGTGAACTCTATCCATCCCTACTTTCATGTTTTCATTACCCAATATAAGAAAAGCCTCAAGCTAAAGTTTGGGCACCCCTGGTCACATTACATGGTTGGCTAACAATTTGATTTTCTCAAATCTATATCTATACAGTTGTGTTATATGTATGTGGTATTTATTATGATCGATTTCAATGCATACATTTGTATATTGTATGCCTGCATTAAGGAACTTTCCTGCCACGTTATCAGCATTCTCAGTTAGATGAAAACCTCGGACTTTGCCTCTGTGGAGCTTGCATGTTTTCCTAGTGTCGGTCTGGGTTTACTCCGGGTGCTCTGGTTTTCTCCTTTGATTACAATAAATTGCCCCAATTTGACTGACTGCTATCAGTAACCTTGTGTCTGATGTTACTGTAAATAGCAGTTGATAGTTGATTAGGGGTCCTAAGTGGGTCCTGTAACTTGGAAATTCCTTGGTTATGTCCTCTTTGTCTTTTAGGAACCTAGCTGGCCAGGAGTAGCACTTGTTGCTCAGACTCTGAATGAAATCTCGATGCTGCTGGAGTTGCCACAGTTCTCCCTGAAGCCAATCGATCCTTAGCTTTTCCACTCTCCATGGGCACTCGCCAAACATTTCTGATGCCAATGCTGCACTGGGGTGGGGGAATAAATCAGCAGAGACACAATATTTGCTTATGGTGCAATCTTTATCAAACTGACCAACACGCAGATTCAAATACCAGCCTTGTTAAAGGTTGTTTATCTGTTAGTATCAGGATTCTTGCATATTATTTTAAACTATTTTAGTCCTGCATCTTCCCATACAGTATGCAGAATCAAACTGTCGTCCTTTTGGATTGATTCAGCCCCTATTCTCACATATGACCTTTCTCAGCCTCTGTGGTGCCAGAGCCCATTGATCTATCCTGCACGCCAGACACAGCTCCATAGCTGATAGTCCTGACCTTGCAGGGACTGTATATACAGTATCGTCTTTAGAATCATCTTTAGTATTATCCTTAGTGATGAATCCAAGATCCATCATGGTGAGCACTACATTCCCGCCTTTGTTGTGGACACATACTGCCCTAACTGCTGGTGTGATGATCTGGGGAGCCATTACACACGAAAGCTGGTCACCCCTAGTACTGATACATATATTACTAACAACTCACTGATGTGTGCAGAATATCCTGAGGCCACATGTATTGACTCTCATGTCAGGGATTCCAAGGGAATTTTCCAGCATGATAATATTCACCCAAGCACAGCAGGGGTTTCCCAGGAATGTCTTCGGCAGATTGCCCCACTTCTTTGGCCTGCCTGCTTGCCACATTCATCACTAATCGAGCATTTATGAGACCAGCTTGAACACCACCTTCAGCAAAATAAGAGTGTGCAGGAACTGCATGTAGCACAGAGGCACGACTTGCCTTAAACAATGTCCCACCAAGAGATACACAACCCAAAATTAATCTCTGATAGCCTTTATATAGAGTGCAAGTGAAGCACTTTTACACCCCGAGTGTTTAACCAGACCACACCTGTTATCATTTATATATCCGCCTGCAATGTGACTGGATGTTGAGTTTTGCAGAAATCCGGCATTTCTATCTGGGCGCTTAATTCATTTGTCACTGAGTGTCATTGGGACAGTTGGAAAATGCAAATAATAATAAATGAAATAAATAAATCAATAAAGCAAAGTAATGTGTCATGAAAAGACATTTAAAAAACATGAAATGTCTTGGCTTTATACTGTCTGCAGAAAATGGAAAGTAAATGTAAATGATACCCTGCATTAGTGTTATTTTGTGTTTTTCAAACTGTTCCAACTTTGTTCTGATTTAGTTGCTTGTGCATATACCAACACAAATTCCGAGAAATGTCTGAGTGTTTGATATTCCACATTTAAGTGTTCATGCAAGAGCTAAATGCTGTTCATTTAAAGACTTTAAGAGACTACAAAAGTAAATGGATCAATACAGCACACTCTTAACCTCAACTGTGGTGCCTTCTTGTAAAAGGTGGAGATAAAGAGAAATGACTGTAAGTTATCCGGAGGCAGTCCTGCCAGGCGAACAGCTCTCATTCATCAATAATGGTTCATGGTTCATTCAGGCTTGTCCTGTTTTGTGCTTTCATATTCATATCCAGCACTGCTCTTTTCACAAACAGGGTGGGAATTTCCTCTCTGAACAGAATGCCATGTGTGGGAATTAAGATGGTTCAGTGATGGTGGAACCGAGTGTCTGCAGAATGTAAAACCTTACGCTCAGTCCTGGGTCCAGTTATATCCAGCTAAATAATGACAGGCTGCGACTTTCTGTGAAAGCTCATCATTCTCACTACCTGAATTAGACTCTGTGGACGTGATCTTCCACCCCTGGCCTGCTAGTGAGATTCAGTGTAATTATGTTGGATAATTGTTTATTTATCTCACCACATTGGCTTAGATACATGTGTGCCATGGAAAGTACACAATAATTAGCGACATCATTTGGATTTTTGGGCAATATCAGACAAGTTAATTGGCTGCAAAACCTGGGTTTTTGTGAAACCATTTGTCTTGTCCATATTTTTATCCTTCTCTGACTGATCCTTCTCATATTTTGTCAACGCTTCTTTTTCTGCATTTTTTTAGTCTTCTCTTAGTCATTCACATTACAAAGCCTTAATGATTTGTGGTTACTTTGTAGTTTCTTGCTCCCCCAGTTCCCTTTATGTAGTTATAACCTGATACCATTGTTTGTTTGTGGATAAGTATGGCTATCCATGTGGTTATCATGTCTGCCTGTTCTATTAATCCTTACGCCAATTCCATTATGTCCTGCCACATCTGTATGTCCGGAGCGTTTCGCTATCCTCACCGATTGCTCTGATCCTCCATTTATGACCTGATTACGAACAGCTGCTTCTCTGGCAATTTAAGTGCTGTCCGTTGCCGTCTACTCGCGTTCCCAACCACCGGTGCGGTAGTTGGTGTATTCCTGTAAGATAATATCATATAAGATAAGATGTGGACCAGAAAGTCATGGTTTCAAATCAGAGAACTGAAAGGTTGGCTGACAATATTGTGTACTTGAGTTTGATTTGTACTTTGTAAGATGAAAAGGTAGAAAATTGGTGCCTCTGTGGATAAAGTACTGAAGTACCGACCAGAAAATCCCACCAATATCAAACTTCTGTTCCCTTAATGCCTTTTTAATAGTTATAGATTGCTTGGGCTGTATCTTAATTCCAATATTCTCGGTATAGAAGCCATAACTAAAAACGATATACTGGAACGAGATACTGAAAATCATTGGATTGTGATTATGGCAAATTGTCAGTGATTTGAACATTGCTTATAGGTCAGACAGATTTTAGTGCAATGTAATCCAGCCAATAGATGATTATGTCAAACACGCAATAAGGAAAGATGGCTGTGCACGCCTTATACAAAACAAACAAGGCACAGCAGTGACAGAAATTTGAATTATGACCATTCAAAGATAAATAATTAAAAATAAATAATGTTGGTTATCTTACATGTTACGTTCTGGCGTATATTAGATATTTTTTATAGTTGGTAGAAATACAGGCATACAGACATTGGTGATCCCATTGAGCAATGGTAAGGGAGCCATTCCACCAGCCATGCATAGATAAGTGGTATAATAAACTGCAGAACATTTTGTTATTAAGCAAATGTGTCCTGCACATTAGCAACTGGAGTTTGAGGTACATAAATTATAACATTTCTAAAAAGCTAGAATACAGAAAAACAGTGTTTGTTAGCTGTCCCTGGTCTCTAATATTGCACTTGACAATGCAATATGGTGATTACAATCCTTCACAAATCTTTTATTTGCATCGTTGTGTCAATCCATATTGCACCTATGCCTTATATATACAGTAGTTTTCTTCATAAGAAATCCAAATTGTACTTTAATATACACATTTTAGCTATTTCCCCTTTTCTTCATTCAGCCCTGTCACATATAACATATGCACCTCATATATTCCCGCTTCTAAAAAAAATAGGGACCATACCACAAGTAACATGTTCAATAAGAAGTTGTATCATTTGGATCTTCCAAAGACCATGGGAAGACCAAAATGAAGTTCTTCTCTTATGTATTCCTCTATATTTGATGACATATGTGAATAGATAAAAGACTATGACTAGGAAGGTCAGTTTCAACTTTCTGTACTGTAACACTGGTGGTTACAATTGACATATTTGCTCATTCTGTGCTAAAAACTCAGTTCCATATACAAAGAACAACAAATAAATCATGTGAGAATACAAGGAAGTTGATTGAGATGGACCAATACTCATTCTGAGTAGTTAAATATATTTTTATATATTTAAATATACAGTGTTCCCTCATCACCTTTTGCAGACTTGCGGGTTTGGAAAAAATATATTACAGATTTTCGCTGTTTCGCGGGGTTTTGTGGAACTTTTACATTAAAAAAAATCACAACATTTATAAAAATATATAAAAAAATATGAATTCTAACAATAAAGGAATGTTATAAATCATAAAATATTTACAGTAAATTGCTGTTGTATCTCCTCAGTGTGTAGGATATGAGGTGCTGTAAGCTCGATACGGATGGAGCTTGCGTGATACGAGAGTGATGTATGGAGTGTTAAGTAAAGAAAACGTTCGATTAATTCAGTGTGTTGCTTGATTATTCAACAGTTAAAAACACTACAATAGCTGTATTTACTCAGCGGATGAATACTCACCAAAAACGTAAGTAATAAAAGTAAACATGGAGCATCGGCTGCCTGAGTCTCTACTTACCGACATTACATGTTTTTATCTGCGGTGTTGTGTTCTCTGTTTGTGAAAGTTTCATTATAGACTGAATTCATTCAAGCCCTACGATGAAACCCAAACGTTCTGCAACGTTCTACGACTAAAATAGTCTGGAAATATTTCAATAAATATAACGTCCCTACTTCGCCGATTTTCGTTTATAGCGGGTGGTCCTGGAACGTAACCCCCCCACCATAAACCAGGGAACTCTGTATATATATATATATATAATCACAAAAATGAAGGGATATTTCAAAATCAACATGACATAATGATAATCGGATCCTATCCATGTGTTTTTGACACTCTTGGGTGATCATACACCCTACTGAAGAGTCAGCCTGTGACACTCTTGTCCAGTTTAACATGCTTCCGTTCACCTTCATGAAAATGACATGAAATGTCATTTACGTAATCGAACAGTTTTCTTAAACTTTTCATTTGCTTTTCTTGTTTAATGAAATAAAATCTTAACTGCCTCATATTCATTTCGAAATGTCCCCTAACTTTTGTGAGATTCTTGTGTTTGTCTTTTTTTCCTGTCTTGTATACAGATATTAAATATGGCATATTAGCTGCCGTAACATAACTGGTACAATCTGTCATAGCAAGTAGAAGTTTGCACTAAAGATGAAGGTATCTAGGACTCGTTGCTGAAACATTGATAAAAAGAAAAGAAAAAAAAACCCACAGCCATCAGTGCAGAGAACCGGAAAGGGAAAATGCTTTGCTTAAGTTCTCTGATTTATTTAAGCACTGCACAGGTGATAATGAGGACAGTGGCAAAGCGGAAGAAACCTCAAACACGGAGTGAGGAAGGAGCTGGGGCTTCCATCCAACGTGCACCGTGACTTGGCTAAATTACCTAACGAAAATACAAAATCTATTTGTTAACTGTAGGGTTTCATTGCTAGAGTCCTGCTGCAGGTTTGTCCATTTCCATGCTTTAAATACACTGCTCACAAAAATTAGGGGATATGTGAGCAGTATAGTTCATTTTTTACCTAAGTTTGTTGTTTTATGATCATTTCATTAATGCTGCTTTTCTCTAAAGTGTCTACAGGAATGGTCATCAAATTGTAAACAGATCAATTTGATCAATTTTTTTTAGATCACTCATCTATTTCGCTTAACAGTCTGCCATGCATATGCACTGCTCACAAAAATTAGGGGATATTTAATTATGGGATATGTCATTTTAAAGTACAAACAAACGGAACATTGTTGTGTTACATGCGTTAAAGCACGAGTTTACATTTACACAGTACATATAATATAAGCATGCAAGAGGAAAGACTCCAGAAGGTGAATTGCCCTTAGCCATTATGCTTTCACGCCTCCTTACCCTCATTTACTCAAACCAGCCATTCCCCTTTAAAAAGGTCAGGTGACCAACCCATCTTCTTACATGTGATATACTATAAAATATACTGCTCACAAAAAATAAAGGATACCTCAAAATGAATTATTCATTAAAGAAAATAGCCCCTATTTTTGTGAGTTTATTATGGTTAATACAAGGTAGTTCACTATTGTTGGGTGAATGCATTTACATTATTTCTTATGGAAAAAAGTGCTTGGCATAACGTACACTGAAACCAAAAACACTATGGGTGATGATAGAATTTATGTAAACATATATAAAATTACACAAATCTGTAATTATTACTGGAAGAAATAAAGGAATTCATTCATGTGACACTAGAACATTCATTTGGTTAAGGAAATCGAATCGCTTTTTTGTGATTTGCAACTTATTATTTAACTCGTTGGTTTTCTGCAGTTCCTGTTTTTTTTGTAGATAAGAATCATTTTTGGGTCCCCCTACTCAGACGCACTCGTACAGGTATTTTGCCTCCATAATTACATTTATGTCATTTAGCAGACGCCCTTGTCCACTAGGCCACCACAGTCCACCATAATCCTCTGGCACTTATTATAAACATTGTAAATCCATACTAAACTTCTCATTGAACAAAACAGTGGAATTATTACAAGCGTCATGCATTGTGTAGCGTAATTATTTACTGTGGAACAGCATTCATTTGCCTCCCTGTGCCCCCCTGAAATCTAACTGTTCTGTGACATGATCGCCTCAATCCAGGAGAGGTAATTGGTCACTTTGGTGTAAACCCCAGAAAACCCTGCTTCAGCACAATCATAACCCCAGGAAACGATTCCTCCGATGTACCAGCTACGACTTTCCATGTCCAGAAAGACGTACGGACCCCCGCTGTCCCCTTGACAAGAGTCCACACCTCCGTCGGGCAAGCCTGCGCACACCATGTTGTCCGTTACCACCAGCTTCCCTTTGGAGAGCTCAATGCTGTCGTACTTAGCCTTGCATTTTTCAAAATCGCTAACAGGAATTTCGGCAAACTTCAGAGTAGGAGAACCCCGAGGAGAAGTCTTTTTATATACGCCCCAGCCACTGACTGTGCCGAGGTCATTAGTCTGCAGTACAAATCGCTCATCTTTCCCTGGCAAACACACTGGCATAATGGCCAGGCTTACAGGAACCTTGTGGGCCAGTTTGATCAGAGCGATGTCATTGTTGAAGTTGATTCCGTCGTGGTGGTAACCCGGGTGCATGAAGACTTCCTTAGGAATGGCCACCGTCGCTTCGGGATCCTGCCGTTTTACCAGGCCCATCTTTATTCCCAGGTTGGACACATCACCGTAATCGTGCAGGACATGAGCGGCGGTAAGGACCCAGTCATCTCTAAGCAGAGCTCCACCACCCCTTGGATTTCCTCCTTTCAAGATCATCACCTGCCAGGGAATCTCATTCTTCTCTGCATTCTCACCTCCGATCACCCTGGCCAGTCTCCCTTTTGGCTTCCCACAGACTTTCAGAGCAGAAAGACCAAGTTAATAAAAGAACATTTACAGTAAATAATGAACAGCCTCCCCGACCACCTGCTCTGCTTCACCTCATAAACTTTCATTAGGGCTTAATTAACTAATGAGTCTGGGGTGTTCGAGCATGGTAATTACAGCTTGCTGGGTTTCTTTATTACTATGGCCAAGGAACACTAATGGACTTACTAGGTATACACTCAGGATGCCCTTTCCCCCCCAGTGTGTCTCTCCAGAAGCCATCATGAGAGCAGGTGTAGACTCCTAAAATAAAGAGGGGAAGGTAAAAAAACATGAATAGCCTTACAAATCTGGTCAACATCTGTATATTCAGTTAAGTGGAATGTCTGTGAGATAAAAGTCTCACCATTTGTGCTGGTTTTCATGGAGTAGAATTCTTCACAGCTGTACTTAATAGTGGATTTGTACGTGGTCGTGGTGAATTCGACGCTCCCTTTGTTGATATTTTTAGGACTACCACAGTCGACAACTATTTAGAAAATAAAACAGCACTGATGCACATTGCCTTACATTGATAACGACAATAATAATAATCATTATTATTATAGAATCAGAATCAGTTGGCTGGAAAGGGGAGCAAGTAAAGCACCATCAACCAATACTGCAACATCACAGCCAAATTCATTCATTCATTATCTTATTTGTTTATCATAGTCAGGGTCACAGCAGCACAGGAAGCAAGGCAGGAACAACCCTAGACAGGGGGCTAGTCCATTGTGTATATGGACACATGTCCAGGACAGAACCTGTGGACAAATATTCTTGGCTTCTGATCAGGTCCATGATGGAAGCATGGAGAAAGTTGGGCAGGAAGGGTGCAGAGTCCGGCGCAGGTGCTCAATGGAGTTCCAGTGAGGCAAATCTGAGGTGCACAAACGGAGGCCAAACAAACCCTTTAATCCCATGCCAATGACATCTCACAATAGTCCTTGATGGTAGAGCTCATCGGGGTTAAAAAGAACAAAGCAAACTGGGCTCAAAATAGAAAACAGGTTAAAAAAACACTTTTTTTAAATTGATATTTTATTAACACGGTTGTTTTTCAGTTTTAATGAACATGAAAATAAGCAAAAGTGTATGTAGGTTACAGATCTTGGGTACAGATATTGGGTCTCCTTAAAACTTGTGCTAATCGTTAGACGCTTTTCATTCCATTGAGTCTCTTTGGTTTCTTCCTGCTCAGCTGCTCCATCCCAGTGTATAATAAAACCTCCATCAGAACACCTCTATTGACAATTATGGACAGTTCATGCTTTTTTAAATTCAAGCTACTTACGTGTACAGAGAGGCATTGGACCATCCCAGAATCCACCCTTGAGGCACATGGCTCGATAGGAAGGCAATCTGTCCTTCGCCTGCAGATATTAAAGCCTTTTTAAGCTCCCTAAGACCACACAGGATTCATTTTACCATTCAATTTCAAGCACAGGAATTGAGATGAAAGTAAGTTTACCAGAGTTAACTCGTAACCAAGGTCACAAGTAACGCTGACTGTGTCGGTTAGGATGTACTGGGCCTGCTGGGGGTGAATGCGGCCATGGAGAGGAGCAACTGGGTTTGGGCAAGGTTTGGCTGTGAGGGAGACCAACATTAAACCTGATGTTATACAAAGCTAGAAACGGCAGCATATGTTTAGCAAGGCGCTGAGGACACCAGGCACCGGATTCACAAAGTGAACCTCTTATGAATAAAAATCTTCTTAAATGTGTATTTTTGCTTAACTTAATTCTCAAGAGCATGTCGTGAGAACTTTCTTACAACAACTTTTAAGGATTTGTCTTCTTTTTAAAGAGCAATTCTCAGAATTAAATCATTCTGTTCTTAAATGTTTTCTTAAGCCATTTGTCTTAGGCGCCAAGATTTGACAAGGTAAGCATCCTAAATTCAACAAACTTTAAACAGTTTGGTAGTTGGGACACATTTTGTGATAAAGGACTTTTTCCTGTTTTGGCTGTTTCTTCCACCATCACCTCTATTTTTTCTTTGGAAACATTTTTGAGGGCTTGGTTTGATGTTTTTCCTCCATTCTGCTCTCTGCTCGCTCCCCATTTTACAATGGGCCAACCTACGATATCTAGACTTTATGATGGGAATTCGATGATACGCATAAACAGACGGTCAGTGAACTTTCAAATTTAAGTGGAGCAAGAAATACGCAGTATGATTTTTCTTCTCCAATCTGGAGTCATATGGCAGGAGTGATAAGCGCTGGGATATGTATTTAGGAAAACGTGTGGTCATGTTTTAAGCATTTTACACTACTTACAGTATGCAGCATATATTAAATTGATTGGTTTTACAATTATCCATTTTATCCCAATTAGCAGACGCCCTTATCCAGAGCGACTTACAATTTCAGATACATTCTTACAAATTAAGCACTTGTGCGTTAAGGGTCTTGCTCGAGGGTCTTGCCCAACTGTGGCAGCTTGGCATAGGTGGGATTTGAACCTCAGACCTGGTGCAGAGTCCAGTACCTTAACCGCTACAAACCACCTACAAACAGTATTATGCCATGTAAGCTGTAAATAGCAAAGGTTTTTACTTAAAACTTTTGTGAATCCGGGCCCAGGTCATTAAGTTCATTATCCATCTAAATACTATTCTCTGTGTCTCATCTAAAATGCTTCTACAGAAAAAGAGCAGAATATTAAATACAAAAATTAGTTTTCTGTACCAACAGACAGGTCATTTATCAACCCCATTCCAGACTTTTACTGTCAGTAAGATTCAGTGAACAATTACCTAACGCTGAAGGCTACTCAAAGCATTATTAATATCTAATAACTAAAGGCTACCTGTGCTGGAGTACGCTATCTTCCAGCCCCTGTTTGTCCCGGAGTCATCCGAACGGAATGTCACGCGCACTTCATGAGTGCCCGTTTCGATTTTGGCTGGCACTTTGGTTCCACAGAACGGACCGAATTCCCGTGAACCTGCAGTGATCTTAGGGCAAAGCAGACAATATTTAAGTCAGGTTCGACTTGTAATTAGATGCAGGGCACAGCGTGTAAATACTTCCTGAGGGAGAAGCATAGACAGACAGTTTTAGGAGGCATGAGAGAGCATATATTGTTTATTCATGTGCCTTCAGCTGATTGATTAGTGGAGCATCGGAAGTGCTCTAATGGCTGTCGAACACATATTTGTCCTAAAAGCCTGATAAACACAAAGGCATTTGCATAGGAACACAAATACTACATCATCTTTTTTTTTTTAAAGGAAATGACTCACAACGGCTCGCACAAATGTGATGGAAGTGCTAATCGTTTTGACTGATCCTGCCGTTATTAATTGTAAAAGCTATTTTAATTCGCAGTTAACTCCCTCTCAGTCGCAGTGGCTGGGATCTTACAAACCTTTCCGATGTGACGCAGATGTTTCAATTAATCACTTTTAAATAGTGCCATCAGAACAATATGAAGCATAAACAATCAGTGGTTGAATGTTTTCTGTTTAAAACTAGGAACACTTGCACAGGTCATAGCAAATGTGCAAACGTGAGAGAGATCTGCCTCGTGAATCGCTTGGCTCGAGCAGTAAAGTAAGG
The DNA here is from genome assembly GCA_034779995.1 of Parotocinclus haroldoi. NCBI lineage: Eukaryota > Metazoa > Chordata > Actinopteri > Siluriformes > Loricariidae > Parotocinclus > Parotocinclus haroldoi. The sequence goes on along the minus strand of JAUZST010004722.1, from coordinate 3,170 downwards.
ATGTGGATTTGAACTTAAAATATCAAACTTAAAATGCACCTGAACCTGCCGTTCTAAACGGTAACGTGAACGTCTGTACACCTCCTCCTTCTAATAAACTAAGCTCGGGCGTTTCTGTAAATATTCTCTCTTTTTAAATGGCTCTCTTTTAATGACTATCTAACAATTACCACCGATTATTGGTTACAATTAGGTAATTTAGTTCAATTTGATATTACACGTAATATTTGGGCAGCACGGGGGCTCGGTGGGTAACACCCACTGCCTCACAGCAACAAGGTCCCAGGTTCAATCCCAGAGTGGGGTGGGTCCTTTCTGTGTGGAGTCTGCCTGTTCTCCCCGTGTCTGTGTATGTTTACTCTGGGTACTCCGGTTTCAGCAAACAGTTCAAAGACATGCATGTTAGGTTAATTGGTGTCCCTTAGCGGTGCTTAGTGTGTGACTGTGTGTGTGTGTGTGTGTGTGTGTGTGCGCGTGTCCTATAATGGATTGGCACCCTGTCTAGGGTTGTTCCTGCCCTTGCGCTCAGAGTTGCCGGGTGGGCCCCGGCTGGCCCACGACCCCTTGTGGATTAAGCAGAAGATGGTGGATGGATTGATGGATGGATGGACATGTAATATCTAGGCTGCCCAATGAAGTTGGGTTCCTGTTTGAGTCTTGGTCCTCTCATGGTTTCATCATTATAGATTTTTGAGCAATGTGACATTTTTTTTGTCTGTTCTCTTCATCCGCAATGTGCTACTGGATTGACACAAGAATCTGTAAGGCAAAAATTGAATCAAGGAATGTGATGTTACTCATTTTTATTCTCCTTAGCCCAGTAAAAGTTGGACATGCTGCATATGAGCTATAATATATGCGGAATGAGTAGGAATCCCTATTAAACTATATATAATTAGTGCACTTCTAACATCAATTTGACTTCCAATGTATAATACAATAGTGGCTCTAATGACGTTTTTATCTTCAAATCTTTTCCTATTACTCATTTGAAGTAATATAAATCTTATAATAAAAATAAGCTCTAGGACTGTTTTTGTGCTTGGTAATTAGAATGTATGAATGGCTGCCAGCTCATCTTATACAGTACATACGTATTTAATCATGAAATAGTGAATAAAGCCTCCCAGGATGTGGAGTTATTACTATCCACGAGTGATTGGTTTTCAATCAAGTGTCTGTGTTAAGTGTAGATTTCAGAAACTCGGAGTGCAAGATACTTATTAAACTCTTATTATTCCACCGTGAGCTAAAAGCAAACCAAAGTCAAAAAGATGTATCGTAATATTCTCAGTATTTGCACTTCAGTAGCACAGCCGTAGTTCAGTAACCCACCACTGTGGTTAGGCATCACACAGGCACAACCATTCCTGAGGGAGGGCAGGCCAGATGGGGAAATCATACATCTGGTGCTGCTACAGCAACCCCCTTCCCAGGGAGGAAATGAAGGCTTTTATCGGCTCCTTCTCTCATCAGGAGCTAGGCCTTACAACCCTGACCATGTTAGGGGTCCAATAAAATGGTAAACATTAAATCTACAACAATAACTTGCACAGATAGGCGGCACGGTGGCCTCCTCACAGCAAGAAGGTCCCGGGTTCAATCCCGGTCTGCATGTCCTCCCCGTGTCTGTGTGGGTTTACTCCTGGTACTCCGGTTTCCTCCCACAGCGTGTTAGGTTAAGTGGTGTATCTAAAGTGACTGTGTGTGTGTTTTTGCACCCTGCGATGGATTGGCGTCCCGTCTAGGGTTGTTCCTGCCCTTGCACCCAGAGTTGCCGGGTGGGCAAATGAATGGATGAATATGCGCAGATCAATTACAATGATCCCCCTGATTTTCTGATTTCATGATTTCCTTTTAAAAAAGGTGTGGAATTATGATAGACAGTGTCAAGCTAAACACAGATTTGATCGAAATAGGATTGTGGAGAAGCGTTTCATTATATTTAATCATATTAAATGACAATATGTTTCATAACATGATGCCGACACGTGTTTTGCAGCTCATTGACTCAGCACTGCGCTTCTCATGTCACTGCCCAACATCAGTCGACCAGCACTGATGGATTCCGATCACCCAGATACTGCTTTTGCATGGTTTCCTTATTCTAGTGAAACACATCACAATGAAGAAATCTAAGCCTGTTTGCAGATAAGGATTTTCCGATGACATGTCGCACGTTTTGTGTCGCTAGAAAGTATATTCTCAATCAGTTCATTGTCGTTTAGTGCTCTGTAACTGAAATCATCATCGTCCTAGAAAGACACCAATTTTGTTGGTCATGCTGATAATCCAAAGCCATGAACAATCTGTCAGTGTTAGTCCAGAAACAGAGGCTTATGAAAGTTCGACAAATGTTACTGATCGCCAAGAAAGATCTTTTTTGTACCTGGTGACAGTGAACCCCATTTTTTTCATTACTGAATGATGAAGCATGTGATGCTTCTGATCTCACCATATTGTTGGCACTGCAAATGGCATTGACTTCTGAAGTCCTCTGAGCCATGCTACCAACCAACACTGGCCACCAGGCCAATCTATTGGAAAGCCCAGATACGCAAACCCTTTTTTGTTATATAGTACTCTTACATATTACTACAACATTGTTGTATATCATAGATGATAAACTTTTATACAAATAGTACTATGCAAAAGTCTTAGGCCACCATTAGATTAGATATTCTATCCTTTTAGCAGTTAATAATTAAAATACAACCAGGAAATACAGGAAACTGGTATTATTATATTATAATATTAGTATATTATAATATTAAAAATAAGTAAACCCTACACTTCTGCAATAACAGCAAGTTGGCCCTTCTACAGTTTTTTAAATGGTAACAGCCAAGAAACTGTTTTTGTAGAAGAACAACATAAAAACGACTAAGATGTGCTAAAGCTAACAAAGATTGGATTAAAAATAATTGGAAACGAGTATTATGGGGTGACAAATCCAGTTGTGATATTTTTTGCATCCAATCATCGACAATATTATATATGTATATACAGTCGATTCCGGGTAATGGGACCACATCGGGACGGGATGGTTTTGGTCCTAATAAACGGCTGGTCCGATTAAACGAACACGCCCTGTGTTACAAGACGGGACGTGCTATAATTTATATAACATATTAAATGTTTATTAAACCTTTATTGTGTGATTTACACGT
>JAUZST010004721.1:0-16095 GCA_034779995.1 Parotocinclus haroldoi | reverse complement strand
TATATATAAGGGAACAGTTTCACATGCAGCTCATGAAACCATGAGTCAAAGAGTGGGGTGGGGTAAACAGTGACTCATTATCATGTAAAAGAACAGATGCTCAAAACCAATCAATCTCAAAAGGGTAGTTGAGATAGGGTGAAAGGGGTGCTTTGCTGCTCTGCTGTGTACTGTTATGGTTGTTGTTTTTTTTTTACCTCGATTCCATTTCATTACGTCCACAGGGAACTGTGTTAACTTTCTGAAAAAGTATGTCACCTTTAATACTGCAATCTGCTATACAAAACAAAATAGTCCTTATTTAATTAAGTATTTTAAGACCCTAACCGGCCGTGCAAACCACAAACTATATACATATAATATATAAGATATTTTTAATGCCCTAAAATACTCTAATTCCCATTTGAAATTAGGAGATATTTTAATACCTTAACATGCTGTCTGAACTACTAACTTCCTATGCCAAGCAGTAACTCACACTTAAATTTGTAAATATTTTAATACTTATTAAAATTATATAATACTTATATTAAAATATTAAAATATATTTTTAAACTTAATATTAAAATATTTTTAATACCACCAAATATCACTAGAAGGTATGAGATAATTTACTACCCTCACTTTACTAATCACTCATTTGTCTTTAACGTATAAGTTCTTTTAATACCCAAACCTGCTATCTTAACTGCCAAGTTCCAATAAAATATATGAGGCACTTTCATTCCCCAGTATGTTAATATCCTTAACCTGTGGTTGAACCACTGACTCCAGCTGTGATGCATAAGGTTTTTTAAAATGCTAACCCACTTACTCCCAATATATGAATGCTGATCCAAAAAATTGATGCCAAAAAATTTGTTCTATGCAAAAATGTCCCTTGCAAAAAGGTTATCGGTATAGGTTAAAGAAAAGAATTATTCAATTCCTTCAAGAAGGAAATCCAACCTAGAATATCTCAAAATATAGTAGTTGTTCCCAGGCAGTTGAGAATAAAATGTGATGCAAGTCTATGCAAAATATACAACAAAACTAAATAAAAAATAATTAGGTGGTAACAAGAGTCACTGTTTACAACAGAACGGATAATTACTGAATAATTAGAATAAGAATAATTACTGAGTTTAGATTATTGGATGAAAGTGATATTTAATGATAAATTACAAACTCATGGCCAAGATTATTAATGGCCAGGACAATGTCAAAGCAAAGGTGTACAATGCAATCTGGAAAACTTTTTTAATGTATCAATATTAAATAGGTTTGCTGATGACTAAGTCATGTTTAGGATGGTAGTGCATTTAGCAACAGAGCAAAGAGTGTTAAAGCTTTTCTTCAGGAAAGGCATATGAGCTACGAGATCGGGTCACCATCAGTGCAGAACTAGTTCAGGAATGGCAGAAGACAGGTGTGAGTGCATCTTAATGCACAGTGAGATGCAGGTTTTTGGAGAATGGCTTGGTGTCAAGAAGGGCAGCAAAAAAGCTTCTTTTCAAGAAAAGCATCAAGGTCAGACTGATATTCTACAGCAAGTATAGGGATTGGACTGCAGAGGACTGTGGTAAAGTAACTTTATCTGATGAAGTTCCCTTCAGATTGTTTGAGACATCTGGAAAAATGTGTTTGTTCCAAAAAATCCTCCAAGAGTAACTTCTCCAGACGATCCCGGATCAGTTTCGAGATGAACAACGCTTTTTCCAGCATGATGGAGCACCATGTCACAAGGCAAAAATGATAAACAAGTGGCTCTGTGAACAAAACATTTAAATTTCGGGTCCATCTTTAGGAAACTCATTTTGAGATCCTGTGATAAATCCTCAAAACGATGGTGGACAAAAAAAACCCAGAAACTGTGATCAACTCCATGCACTGATTAGACCATAATAGGTTGCCATCATTCAAGATTTTACCCTGAAGCTGATATCCAGCATGCCAGTGCGAACTGCAGGAGTCTTAAAAAAGAAGGTTCAATGCTGTAAAGATTAAGTCTTAAACTAGGTGTATTTGTCAATATAAAATTAAGAAATGTATGATTGCTAATAATTTTAATTAATTCTACCAAAAAACAGAGGCAGACAAGTTTGTGAAAAATAAAATTTGTGCCATTCTCCAAACATCTAGCCACAACTGTATGGTCAAAATAAACAGAATAAAAACTCCAAATTGTCCATCCTACACAAGCTGATCTGTCACCTGGTTTTTGAGAAGGTCAATGTCTCAAGGAAATCAAGCTGCCAATAAGGGGGAGCAACAAATAATTATTTTTTTGGTTGATGACCTCATAAATGTTTCCTCAAAACAGTGATTCCATATTTTGTTTCATTTACTTTATCTTGATAAAAATGTCATTAATTTTAGTTGAATTTACTTCCCAAAACCAGACCATTTGTCTGTTAAACTGAATCTTTTGTTATGGCGAAAAAATGATCATCAGATAAAGGTGACCATTTGCTAAGAATGGTCATTCCATAATGTTGGCCAGGAATAATATGTAAAGACCAAGTGTACATTAAATGCATGACCTGCGGGTGTCCAGTATTATTTGCAAAGGCCCAGTGTGGCTTCAGATTTTCATTACAATCATGCAGCAGCTGGCACTGTGCATTATTCTGTTCTTCCTCCTGCAGGATGTGGATGCAGTTACCGCTGACTGCCTGGCACTCAGAGAACAAGTGGCTGTCTATGAGGGACAGCTGGCTGTAATGGAGCAAGAGCAAGAGCTGGTAAAAAAGCAACTGTATACCCAGGATATTTCATGCTCTAATTGCTTAGACGTTCCAAATCTGGAGAAGTTACAATTCCCTTATTGGTACATTTTTACTGCACAGTAGGTAAACCTTTTTATTTTCAAGTGAAGTGTTAAGAGGCTTTTTGGTCATTCCCATTATAATGCTCCCTACAGCCTTAACAACTGGCAAGTTCTGAAATATTCAGCTTAAAATACTCAACATAAGTAGCCACAGTATTGTGGATGAAGATTAATATGTTTATGTTTAGGTTTCCATAATTTGCATCATGTTAGTTCTGTACAATTATTAACAGTTGTCGAGCATCTGAAATTAATACATACATTTTAAAGTGCAATATTCTCAATTGGCAGTTTTTGGTAGTATGAAAAAATACTGTAAAAATAAACAAAATATATAATTTATTCTTGAAACCTCCTTTGGAAATCCAGAAAAGACCAGACCAGTGACATCATTGTGTCAGTCTCAAATGAGGGGAGAACTTAACTCCCATGAATGAACACTGTGGCAAATACTAGGAGGTGCATGGGTTGTCAAAACAAATTCGGTTTGGGAAATGCTTTACAGATGTTACAATGTAATAAATAGGCAGTTCAGTATTTCTAAAAATATCAGTCACTAAATAAATCATGGCTTATCTTTGTTACTTTATTTAATAACGGGCCATTTAATATGTGCATGTTTTAAGGATGTTAACAGACTTGACGTGAACAAAATAACGGAGACCGGTTAAAATACATAAATATAAAAGAGCTAATATAAGAATACATTTTCTGTATGAACAGCTTTAATTCTTCTGGGAATTGTGTCAAACAAGTACTGAGTGGTTTGTTGTGTAATACTGGATCATTCCCTAACTTCTTCTGTCCCTAGAGACGCGGAAATCAACTACACAATCTGCACGCCAGAACTTCCCTTGTCTTAATGGTGTTCATATCTAGTGAGGTCATATAGAAGGCTACAATTTATTTTGGACCACTTAAATAATTTTAGCACCGTGTAATTGGATATGGGAAAATAATCATGAAATGCTCTTTGCGCAATATACGCACACGTGGTTCTGTAACTACTTACAGATTTGATGTTACATGACCATGCAAATCAATAACTGAAACATTATTTATAAAAGACGATTGCCAGTACCATTACAGATTTCACACCATACATCGGATTTTTCAGCAGAATACAGGCTGAATATCAAGCTAAATTGACTCATTTGTTAGTTTAGCTTTACAGTATTGTGTATTTAAATTCAACACAAACTTACAACACTCAGAATATGCCTGGTGACGGTTTTTATATTATGCAATCTAAACCAGTCCCAACAACACCATGCCTCTGTCCCCAATCCCACAAGCCCTGATAGACACACACCAACACACACACCCTGTGATGATGTTCAGATAAAGGATGCTGTGGTCAGTGCCAAGTCTCATCAGCTGTCAGCACACTCAATTAAACTGTGACATGTGTGAGAGTGAGGGACAAAACAAATAGCAACCAAGTACTGGCCTCTGAGAGTTAGATGTCACAGCTGATAGAGCTTCATCCCACACAATGAGAGATAATCTTTGAAAGCAGCTTACTCTCAGTGTCTGTATTGTTGGTCTAATTTTCTTTACCATGCTTCCCATACCTTTAACACCCCCACCCCTGTCTCTTTATAGCCTCACTCCGTTTAAGCGTCATGAACTGAAAGACAACTAACTCTCTCATATCAAGTTTCGGAGCTAAAAGCAATGATCTCTTCATTAATGTGCATCACTTTCACTTTGTTTATCCCTGTTATTATTGTGGCCTCCCACATTTAACACTCCTCCAGTGCCACCATCCATAACTTGCAGATAATGACCCATTCTGAAACACAAAAGGTGACCTGATAGGGGAGGTGATTGTGCAAAAGTCTGATCGCTTCCATGGCTTATACCACCAAAAACATCATCAGATGTTCAGACTCCTAACAGTAGATAAAACAATCTCAATTTTAAAACAAAACGAGACAAAATATGGTTCAGTCATTAGTACAATTGGTGTGATTATTGTTGTAACTTGATAAGCCAGATTTGGTAGTAATTAGCCTATTTTTATTTTTATGAGCACACAATTAATGAACATCATTGCCTTTAGAGTGGTTCATATTGTAACCCGAAGACAAATATGTAATCTTTTAATGGTGGGTTATTCCACAGAGGATTGAGAGTCTGTGCAAGCCTGTGGCTGAAAGTAAGCACGTTCTGACAGCGTCTCTGCAATTCTCCTCCACTGACATGACTCCAGCCATTACGGCTATCAAGGAGTACTACCGCCAGCTGGCTGAGAGCCTACAGGTACATTATTCTAAATCTAATGTGCATAGAACCATGCAGATATTGTCACTTAATATTTTACATCTATTACAATGTGAAATATGAAGTGTGTTTAAGATGTGGAAATCTTCAGGCATGTTTCTACATGTAGAAACATGGCTTATTTCAGTCTTTGCACTACAGGAAAACATTTTAGCTACTGCTCATATGACTGACATGTGAATGAAGCATATTCATTTAAAAAAGTGTTTAGGACCCCTGTGAACATTCCATAATACTGAAGTTGCTCCCAGAAGCCAAATCAGTACTATGGGTTTGTATAAACTGCTGCCATATAGCCCCACTTGGCCATTTACTGACTAGATTCATTGCTATAATTGTTGAGTTCATGAACCTCATCAGAGGTGTGCAGGCAGAACAACTAAAACTATTTATCTGGTATGGTCTGTCAGGCTATCATTACACAGAAAAATAGTCCTCCTTATGTTTTTGAAATGTAACTGTGCACCTCTTCCAGATGAAAGTCATGTGTCCTTCACTTTTGAGTTTCAGACTCAGAGACAAATCTACAGGAGGCTTCCTTCGTTCAAAGCATTTAGTTTTCACTAAGGGAACAGTTAGCTTGTCACCTACTGTGCAGTTATATGATCTCTTAAAGCAGGAATCATGTCACTATCTACTACTTAATTTGGATGCTGTCTAAAGACATTTAGAACAACTCCCACCTTCTACAGTGTTAATCTTAGCTCTTGAGAAATAAGCTATGAAGAGTGGCTTTACCAGATGCAGACACTCACTGGATCTGTAACAGTATAAAAGCCTGAATTAACTGTGCCATTTTCTGTGAATGGTGGAAATGTTTACAAATGGCTCTATGTGTCTTGTATATCATATAACCTGTCTTGTTGGGCAACAGTTATGATGCATTATTTAGTGCCCCCAATGTCATCACTTGAATTTCAACATCCATTGTAATGATCTAACACCTTGTGCATCTTGGTTAGGTCTACAAGCAACCCACTGCCCAATTTGCCTTCCCTGAGAGTAGCAATACAGGCCACCAGTGGTAGCTGGGGATATACAGTGGTATCTCAGTTATTGACCAACTCTCCCTATTTTCACTATAATCATTTGTCCCAGTTCTCGTCATTTGCTTACACACTTGCTTAAAATTATAAGAGTCTAGCCACACTTCTCGTTTTAGCCAATACTATATTCACCATTCAGTACACTGTGATTTAGATTCACAATAGCCCTTGCTATTGTGCTAACAAGTCCCCAGTGGTTTTAAAATGTTAGTTTATAACAACCAACAAAAAGCAAAGACACATATTGAATGATCTAGCAGTTAGCTTGCTATGCTGGATCCCTAAATTCACCAACAAGTTACTCATTTTAATAATTCACCAAAGAGTGTTTTGTTTTAACTTTTGACTTTCAATCTTTACTCATTACATTACATGACATTTTCAACACTTTATTATGTGTTAATGATTTTGGAAAACTGTAGGTTAATGTAAGTGTTTTAAACTTACTTATCAGTATTCAACATATGATCCACTGTAATACAGCATAGACACTCTACCAAACACTCAGGCAAAAGTCTGAGACCACTAGTGAAAATGAATCTGCCAGAATCCGCTCAACTATGTTATCTCAGCATGGTTATACTTTATTCAAACATATTGCTTGGAATATTGCTTGGTTCCTCATGTTTCATGGAATTTAGGTTATACAATCGACAAAATAATTGTGTTTTAGAAAATACTAATATATTTTGAATGCTTTATAACAGTTATTTTTTAAATGTTATTAAACTTTTCACTCAAATTTGTGCTGCTTTAAATATGCTGATTTATATGATTTATAATGAAAAGTGTTGTATCAAACTAAACAAAACTGCAAAATTAAAGCGTTTTTTAGTTTGTTTCAGACTTTAGCTTCAGCTGTAGTTGAACAATGCAACAAATGCAGTTAGTTTCATTTGAAGTGAAGATAGACCAAGCTGTTCAAATACTGTTAAGTCAAAAAGGGCATGAAAACAAGTAAACTTTGGACACTATTTAATGTCTAACATTGTCATTAGCAGACATTATTATAAACTCACTTTTTTAGTGCTTGTGGATATGCATTTCTGTATATGGAGATGGACAAACTGTGAAATCAGACAACAAAGTGAAGCCATTTTGTTCTGTGAAGCTCCAGTTTATTCATTAATCATTATGTCAAAGCTAAGAGTTAAGTAGATGCTGTTCCTAGCTTCACAGAGCAGCACAAAATGTCGACTCGGTTTAAAGTTTAATTTTGATGACAACATGTGGAAAAGGAGTACATTCACACATTTGGACCTTATGGAGCTTAGAATTTTCCTTTAATGTCACTTCTGGCAAGCCCAGCGGTTACATACACTTCCTGACTTTTCCCTCTCTGTGGTCATTGTCACTACAAATAAGCGATTGCATGCCAGGTGAAACCTGAGCTCTCTCTGTAGGACTGGCACCTTTGTTTTCATTTACACTTTAGCTGTGGTAGAGGATTTGTGTCTACTGATTTATTCTCCAGCACAGAGCACTATTGTGTGTTCGGTGCATTATGAGGCGAGGGGGATCTTCAGAGGTCATCCTCCAGCTCAAGTGGCCTTTGACCCTTCCTGCCCTAAAGTCTGTGCTCTACACTGGGTCATGGCCAGTAATCAGAATCCAGGGTTCCTTCCCAGGCTTCTTGGTGGCATAGTGTGAGATAGGAGCTGCTGCAGAATCCCCTAGAGATCCTCTAGTATTTGTGTGAGTCTATATGTATTGGAGAGATTTTCAAATACGGAGTATGAGTCTCTACACTGGAGAGTTATATTAAACTCTTGAATCCCTTTACAACCCCAATTTCCTCTATACTTTTTTTTCTCACCCAGTACCACCTGGAAACAGGACCCACCTCTCAGATGGCCTAATTAAAGCTCCACAGGGTTCAACTGTCTGAGTAACAATTGATAATGATTTGGACTAATGATAATTACTGCCTGATTTTAGACCATCACATTGACTTACTGATGGCCCTTCATTTGCTTTTCTTTTACTCTTATTTATATGAGCATTAATTGGGAACAACAGTGGGGTAATGCAAGTATGGATTAATTGTTCTTTCTGACAGACTATTCTTTGTATACCAGATTTCATTCTATCTGATTGATTTAGCTAAACTAATGTATATGGATTCCTTGTGTTAACAGTTTAAATCCAAAGCTGCAGTGGTTGCTTGTCGAGAAAAGAAGGTCAGACCGGTGGAACAAACAGCTGGAGGGAAGATTACGAATGATTCTGAGGTTATGGGTGTGAAGGCTTTGTACAAGCTGGTAAGTGACTGTCCCACAGCACTGCACTGGTGTGTCCAACCACTTGTTTTGTTTACAGATAGATCCTTATACTGGCGTGTTTTCACAAAAATGATTTCCTGCTGGTTTAGTGTTGAATGTATTTTGCTGTTTCTTCTCTAATGAGGCAAACTGGGGGTGAGGAGCCATGAGCAGGTATGACAGACAGGGAATAAATTGCGAGTGTTCCCGCTGACCCAAGTGTTTACACGAAGAGATAGTGCTGGGAGATTACAGGGCTGCAATGTCTCCTTGCTAGTGTTTATCTGCCTTGAAAAGTTATCACATTTCATTCTGCCAGCCAACTCACTTCTCCCTGTCTTAGCCTTCATATACCTCACACGTTTCAGATGAGTCTCAGGAGAAGACCACACCGAGACACAGTAATAAAACTTCAGCTGTCAATAGTGAAAAAAAAACCCAAAAACAATATGTGTGTGCGTGTAATTTTCTTGAAAAAAAATTTCTTGAAAGAGATATGACTGCTTATGAAGACTGACTAGTCTACTGGATATAATAAAGACATTCTGTACACAAAAGCAAATATTGCACAGGACATGATTAAGAACCATTTCTTGTCCTCAGTTTACATTTCAGTGGACAGGAAAATCATCAGTTGACCACAGCTGACACCTTCTCATTTACAATAACAAACACAGCAATTTGGTTCTAATTATGTTGTTTGTGGTCGTAACCTATGCTTGAAATAAAAGAAAAATAAACTGTACTGCCTGCTTTCCTAACATGTGTGTTTCCCTAATCTATTGCACGAGCTAGTCTATATGACCATCATCCTGCATTGCTTTGCTTTGGTTGTTTCACTTAAATTCATTTTCTTCTTTCTCTCCCACCATTTAAATGTACAGCATTTAGCAGACGGCCTTATCCAGAGCGACTTACAACATATACAGTCTTACAATTCAAACAATCGTTGGTAAAAGGCCTTATTTAAGGACCCAACTGTGGAAGCTTTGGCAGAGGTGGAATTTGAAGCCTCTAGACCCCATCAGGTCCAGAGTCCAGTGCCTTAACCGCTAGGCTACCACAGTCCCACCACCTCTGCTGCTCTCCCAGATACTCTCACAATTGTCGTGTCTGTCTGTCTTACACTCATTTTGCAATGCTGTCTTATATTGCTTGCTGTCTGTTTTATTTTGTGGTCACTGAATGATATAAATATGATGTGCACCTTAAATAAACTAACATTTTGTGGTGAAATAAGGTATTCAAGGCTTACTCTGTGTGGTAAGTCTGAGGAGGCATCACTTATTTTCTCTGTAGACCAAGGACAGCCAGCCAGACGTCACCCGTCAAACCAGGAGCAGAGCCACCTCCATTGTGGCGCTTGTCAGCCTGTTAATAAGGCAGCTATGAGACTTCTGTGATCTACCTCAAAGAGAAACAGAGCCCCATTTTTCATCCATCTCTGCCAGCTGACTGTTTAGTTTACCTGATTACAGTAATTACTCACAGCATTGGGCTGCCCCAAGGTGGCCCTTATTGCTCTCTGCATTCTGTTTGTTGTAAGGAACAAAGTAAACCTGACATTCTAACAGAATTCATATGTACATGCATATTGTTGTAATAGTAGATATGGCTTATTGACAGACAAACTGCCATAACAATATATGTCAACATTATTGATTTACATTCCATGTCCTAGCATCTTTACAAGGATAATCAGTCGCATTACATGTAACCCTAGATTGGTGACCTGCGCATGAAGCGAGCAGAGCTACAAAAGTGTAGCGATGAACTGGAGGCAGAGACTGAAGCAAAAAGAGATGCTTTTCTGCTGGAAATAGAGGAGCTAGAGGTAAAAATCATGACCACTATACTAAGGTTGGATGATATGATGAAATATTTTGAAACTATTTTTCAAGTACTGTGATTATTGTCACTGGCAATACTATGCTTTAGTTTCTCTAGAATATAGATACACGTTCATAAGTCACCCTACAAACCATTTAAAAATAACAAAGCAAATGTGAAATGTTGTATACCAGGCATTTGAAGAAGGCCACTTTGTACACTGCCCTTATTAAACAAGCTGTGCAGTGATTGTATGCATTTAATCATTTTTACAACACATTTTTAATGTTCCATTTGGTCAGCATTAGCTAAGGTAGCTAAGGTAGTGTTAAATACACCTAAACGAACTGACATGGATTCACATTCCAATGTTTTAATATATGAGCTTAGCCACTGCTATCTGTGCAGTTTGAACTCGCTGTTCAAAAGAATCAGAATTGATGCCTAGTCAGAAAATCAGACAATCTCCAATTGTCACTTGACAGTGCTTGTATATCTCCTGGCACTGACTATAAGAAGTAACTAGAGGTTAAATAATGTATTTGTGTTAGTCATTTCATTCATGACCTTCTCTTCTTTAAATACTGTCTTTTTAGTGTAAATTTGGAATGAAATAAATCTTTGAACAAACAGATTTTCACAGCAGTGTTCTTAAAAGGGGGTTGTGTGGATGACTCCAATGAACCTGAGGGGGCAAGGGGCACAAGGGGACTCTAGGATATAAAAACTGCATGAGAGGCCCTTTGTACTAACTGGTTAAGTGGCGTTTTATAGTCACCTCTGTTGTTTCATGAATTGGCTTTACTCTGTCATGGCAATGTCTTGGCAAAACCACAATAAACTATTTTTACACAGTGTGTCTATAAAATAAATCCCACTTGTTAATATGAGCATTGCTAATATGTGCATGACCCTTGGGGGACATAATGTGAATAAATCCAGGGCTCCCTATGCCTTATGTAAATCTTAAAACAGCCTCTCGTGTTGTTCGGTGAGTAATAAATTAAAAAGCATGTGCATGTGAGCCCCAGTCCATAACAGATCTGAACATGGGTCACCACGGTGGTGGGCTTGCAAACTGCCACTGTAAAATCCAAGTTCCTTACAGGGGGAGCCAAAAGTCTGAGACCATTAATGAAAATGTTTTTGTTTACCAGTCTACAAGTCATCATAACAATTCGGTCTGGTCCCCTTTGCTATAATAACAATGTATGCATGAGGTGCCACAGGCTGGCAACTTTGTGCAAATCTGATGATCCTTGTTATCTCAATCAACACCTTGTCATTTTTCTGATGCTTAGCTTTCTTTGTTTTCAATTTCCTTCAATAAATGATTGGTGATGTTTAAGTCATATCACTGTGGAGGAAAGTCCAGGATAGCCAGATTCACTTAAATTGCTATGCTGATATATGATTTGTAATGAATAATAATTCATTAAATTTGAGAAACATCCTAAGTTAAACAAGAGCATTTTCATTACCCCCATATGTATAACATATATAATTTGCATCAAACTGTAGCAGGGCTTGATCAGCTACCTTTTTTTTTTACTCATTATGTGTTTAGTCTTGCATTTGCAAGCTGGAGGATGAAGAGACTGATGTACAGGATCAGATGAAAGCACATATGCAAGACTATGAAGAGCTGATTAATGAGAAGATGGCACTGGATATAGAAATTGCTGCCTATAGGTAACATTCACACCATTATAAGAGATGAAAATAAAGCTACTTTCGTAGCATAGAATTGAGAAGGCTCAAGTCATTTTACGGAAGGTCATCACCTTAAAATACTGCAATCAGTGTTGTAATGCACAATATCTTTGCCATCATACTTGAGGAAGCATTGTGTTCCTGCTTTGTTCAAATGGGATTTCCAGTAGAAAGAGTGAGGGTAGGAAAGATGAAGTCATTGTGTAGATAAGCACCTGAATAGCCACTGTCTGAATGAAGGAATTCCTAAGAATAGTAGTTTAACTGTCAAAGGAGAGCCCGGTTGCAGGAAATGCTGTCATCTGCAGTCGTAGAAACTGATGCTATTTCCTGTATCCTTGAAGGCTTATACTTCCCTACTGCCTATGCATTGTGAATTGTCACCTGTCGGTATGTGCTGTGACGCATGTGCCGTCTTCCGATGTTGCTCACAATGGCTAATTAAAATGGACGAGATAAACATGCTCCTGTCAGACTGCTAACGTCAGAGCAGCAACTCTCAAACGCACTGCTTTGACCTAAAGAGTCCAAAGTCAAACCAGGCAGACTCTTACTTCATGTTTCTTCAGATAACTGACATTTTGTCACCCATGATTAAATGCATGAATAAGCGACAAACATTTATGTATTCTTGTTGTGGTTTAAGAGCTGTCAGCCGTTAAAAAAAGAGCCATGACACTATGCTGCACCCACCAGCTAAAATCTCCTGAAAGCTGTTTGGCCAAAGACATGTCTACATGACCATCTGTCCCGTCACTGCCTTACAGTTTAGAATCAGCATTATTCCCAGCGTTACTCAGCACAGATTGTGCACCACACTGCCAGCATAAAATAAAACTTTTCAAGGTGTACACAAACAGGATCATCACATTTATACATAGTATATCGTCCATTCAGTTACTCCATATTGTAGAGTGATTTTTTTTCTTCAGTATTTTCAAATGTACCTGCTTTACTCCAAATTGTAGACTTTAAGAAAAAAAAATCTTACAGATCTTTAAGCTTTAAAATGACTTACATAACAATGTTATTTCAGAGAAGGTCAATTGTAACATGGGACAAATTAATGTTCTGGAATGGTGTTTGAAAAATGCCTTGGTCAGCCATGAGGCTCTTTTTGTCTTGGGGCTAGGAAAAATGCATTAAGACCGTTTTTTTTTTTTAAATAAGTAATTTATTTTATACCTGTGTTCCAGGGCTTTGGTGGAAAGGGAGGAAGACAGACTCTGCAGCCTATAAGGAGTATGAACCCAACACACCGACAACGTCAAGCATATTTGCTGCTTAACTAATACACCTCTACTACTAATATGTATCTAAGCCGGTGACTGCAATAAAGGTAATTCTGGATGAGCTCCTAAGATCCAAAGAGGTTTCTCCTTAGAAAAACACACAAAATCTGAAGCAAAGGTTTTTTTCTCTCACAGTTGAGGGGTACCTATGATAGAAATTACAGACACAAACATAACTGGATATAGTGTACAGCAGTCTAGCAAAATCTGATGCAGATCCAGCTATTTTAAACTCAAACCGGGGCTTATTTTTCTATAAAAACACTTACACATATTGCTAGTTGTGGTTTGCTGGTTTGTTTGTTTTTTATTGTTGTTTTTGTATGTAGTGTAGTTGCATAACGGGCTTACTCCCTATTCCTGTTTGTCGCTCCAATATTCCTGCAAGCTGATTTTGTTTACCTTCTTACATTATTATGTACATTATACATTATTACAATATCCATTATTATTGTTATTCTAACTGTTCAAATAGGCACTTTTTCATGGTGCAGTAAGTCAGCTGTTTGGGGCCTTTTATATGTATTTTTTTTATTATCTTTTTGTCCAATTCACAAACCTTTTGGGGCATATTCCCATTAGACCTGGTTACTTGGTCTTTCTTGGCAACACTGAAATTAAATGCAGCACCCTCAAAATGGCCATCAAGCACTTTTTGACTCTCAAACGCAGTGTGTGCTTAATAAATAAATAAAATAAAATAATTCAGTGGATAAAAGGTGGATAAAGGGTAGACCATAAAAGAAATCATAAAAAAACAATAGCCATATTTTCCACTTAAGTGGGTCCACGTTTGCAAAACGCCACAGCAGGAAGTTTGACATTTACTTCACATCCTTCTGTGAGAGTCCTGACTAGCAGCAAAGTAAAAATGTGATTATCTCTGGAGTCATGTTAACCTTTAGTTTTCTCATTATCTGATTACCCAAGTGCATGTAACCCATTGATGAGAACACAAAATCTAATGTTCTGCACTTATCAGATTATTACATGCATGTAAACACACCACCACTGACTCAGCTCAGGTTACAGGCCTAGTTTGAAAGTTTTGACACAATGCTCTGTTGTAAAAAAAAAAACAAAAGTAAATGTGCTATAAAAATACATTTGATTAGATTGACTCAAAACTACAACAAATCTGGGGTTGTTGCTTAAAACACATTACAATATTACATGACAAATGGAATCCAAATAAACATTACAACATAAACTCTACGCTATAAAATATCGCACTTTAACAAAAGTATTAAAACATTTAAATTTAAAAACTGAAATTAAGGCATTGGTAATTTGACAATGGAGGCTTAGTGGTTAAGATTCTGGCCTACTAATCAGAGGTTTGTGAGCTCAGTTCCTAGTTCTACAACACTGCTGTGTTTTGAGTTTACCCCCTAAACAGCAGCACATACAACAACGAACAATCATGTATGGCTGGTATTTTAAATCATTTACCTCCTAACTCTAAGTCACCTGACACTCAAACGCTGATCTATTACATCCTCTTAACCTTTGCCCCGTTCTGCATTGTCTAAATGATATAGGACAACCCCTAGTGCTTGTGATATTCCCTGAAGCCCTTAAACCATTTCAGAGTTATTCATCATAGTTTCATTTAATGTCGTCACATATAGCAGAATAATGATAGCTGGATAGATATTAGTTTCTCTTTGACTTTTTATAGGCTGTTTTGATATTCTGTATTTTTTTTTTGCTTTACTTTCACCTATGGAGACCCATAAATGGCTATCCATTAACCCAGTTTAAGTTGTGTTGCTCCATTCTATTATATTTTTTCTTCATCACATTTAAGTACTCTGTGCCATGGGGTAACCATATCACTGTTATCTTAGCACTGCAAAATGTTGTGACTCAAAACTTTAAAATGAAATTAACTGACCTACAGCCAAAGTGACTCCTTTAATTGTGTGGATATGAAACAAACATGGGAGGAAGTCACTCTGTCTTTGGGGTCCTTGTTTTTGCTGCAAAGGCACTTCATCATTGTTAGTGCTTCAGGGCACCAGATCTCTATTACTTATGCCCCCATTCACCAGCGCGCGCGCACACACACACACACACACACACACACACACACACACACACACATACACACACACACACACACACACATAAACCCCAGAGAAGCACTTAAGATTTCAATTCCAAAATAACTTTCAAAGCAATTTCACCATAAGACATTCAAGTGCTTCATAAATTGTTGCCATGGCTAAAAAGACATATACACTCATATATCTAAAGATCATCATTCTCACTGCAAAGCATCAGCTAGTTTAGTGTAATGCACTCTACCTGCAGACTCTGGAGTAGTGATAGCCAATTGATAACCCGCAACTCTGACTAGGATTAAACGGATAAGAAAAGAAACGAATGAATAAACTAATGGATCATACTTCGCCATATTGCAGCCAGATGGATAAATCTGTTTTGATGGATGCCAAAAGAACGATTCATGGATTACCACTTAAAGAGTTTACAAACGTAAATGTGAACTTTTAAGGTTTAGCTTTGAGTTACATTTCATGCATAAGAATGTATTGGTCTACCAAGTATGATGTGATTTTTGTATTTATTTTAGCTTTGTTTTTAATCTTTTAAGGTTTAATAACTGAGAAAGTGGAGTTTAACAAACTAAAGTATGAACCACTTACAACTCATAAAAAGAACAATGTATCTTCAAAGGTACAAACAGCTCTGGAAATGACTGTTAAAGTAGTTATCAGGAGACACAGTAACTGAAGAAAGAAAAAGGAATAATCCCCCTCCCCCAAACACACACACACACACACACACACACACACACACACACACACACACACACACACACACACACACACACA
>JAUZST010004720.1:0-41888 GCA_034779995.1 Parotocinclus haroldoi | reverse complement strand
CCCAAAAAATAAAACGAATTAAAATAAATTAAAAAAAAAAAAAAAAAAAAAAAATCACATTGTTGACCTCTGAGATGGTTTTAAAAGACAAAAAAAACAAACAAACACCCCATTAAAAACCTGCACCCGAATACAGTACTTCTTTTCACGTCACCCTTTAACCTTGTGTTCGGTGTGTAAAGGCCTTGAGGAAACGCGCGAGTGACGTGAACAGGAACCTTTGAACCTGGTACATCCTGTAAACTTTAATTTTGTTCGTTATCGTTTGTGTGCTTCACCTCCAGGCGGCGGATGATCTCCCTCAGAGGCAGCACGCTCTCCGTACCCCCGATGAAGGTGGTGTTTGGCAGACGGAACACTTTATCCAGGTCCGACTCTTCCAGCCCGTAAAAGCCTAGCGACCGGAGCCAGAGGGGGAGGGGAACCGAAAAAAAAAAAGGTGTGCGGGTGGGGGCGGTGATGAAGAGATGGTGAGGGGCGTGGCCAATAGAGCGGGAGTCAAAGACAGAAAGAGGAACAGATGGCAGAAATATAACGGGGGTGAGAAGAGGCGAGGACATTTCAGACATTCCGTACAGCGACCAGAACGCGGGATCATGCAAACGATGTTATGGTATTAAAAAGGCGTTCATAATAAACAGAAAATGTTAACAGCCGATATAAACATGCAGTGTTAATGGAGGGAAGGATGGGGAAGAGGGAGGGGACACAGGAACAGAATATTTAAACAGAGAGGGGGAGAGAGAGAGAGAGAGAGAGAGAGAGAAAGAAGAGAGAACATCGTTATCATTCCAGTTCATTAACTGGGTTACTGGTGTTACCCACCATGAAGCAGCTCAGACGTGCCGATTGCAATCAAAAATTGAATCAGACACAATTCAAAGCAACAAGCTGAACCTTGTGAACATGATGTGAAACATGATGGTGCTCCTGACAGCCAAACCATGAGCCTTAATTATTATTTATTTGCTAAATAAATAAAGATAATCGGCACCGTGGAAGCCAGGGGAAGTCAAACCATCGGTCACGTGCCCTAACGTGCGGGTCCCTTTACACCGAGGTTATTTATATCGGGAGCTGTGCTGGTGATCCTACGGTCATTAATAGGGATACTCGTACATGGAGATGGCCGGTCGGGCCATCATTGTGGTAGGTCGTTTTCCTGATTGACCAACAGACCAACTGCTGGTAAAGCCGTGGAATTGGAAGTACCATTAACAAAAAAAAAAAAATCTGTATAACGATGTATCCAAGCACTTTCACCTGCATTTTGGGAAGAAGGTTCTTATGGGAGTTTAATCTGCGGTGTGTGTTAGTCCTTGATGTGTGCGTTAGTCCCAACACACACTTGAAGGTGAGACAGAGAGAGTGACAGAAAGAATGAATATATTGCAGTGTATTATGTTGTGTGCATTTTAAAGTGCGTGTCGATACGGTGCAGATTCGAGTCAAACCAAAAGGCGCGCAGCCACCCAAAATCCGACTATCAAGCCAGGTCGTCCCTCTCAACAACGGTGAACAGAAGCCAGGACGTTAAACCGGACTGAACGTCCCAACAAAATCCCCAAATCAAACAAACGGCTGAAGCCTGTCTGAGGTTCTGAGGGGGTGCGTTAACGACGAAACAAATGACACCCCACACCCCGAAAGCGTCAGCCATCAGCCGCGTTCGAGAAATCACAGACCATCAACGCGCTCCAAACAAACCACGAACAATAAAGCAAAACCAGACACGAAAGAAGCGACAGTTCAGCACAGGAGCCGAGAGGCGACCGGTAAGAGGACCGACGTTACCCCTTTGTACACGTTCAGACAGGTCAGAGTGGTAGTCCGACTCTGCAAAGCGAAGAGCACAAAGGAAGGCAGGTCACACAAGACGAAAACAAGGGAGATATTTGCTGAAAAAACTGCAACTTGCAGAACTTGATGGAAAACGCAGCTGAACAGCTAAAAGCGCTTTTGAGATTTGCACTGGAGACGCGGCTGGGACGACGATAACGAGCAACTTCACCAGCCGTCAGTCAGCGAGTGCGTCTGCATGCACTTGACTGCGTTGACTAATCAGATCATGGGGAAGTTTACGCCTATATCGGATCTCTATGTGGCGACCAGCCCTTAATCTCGTAGAAATTAATATTAAATTCAATACCGGAATAATATTAAATAATCAAATAATTCATTTTCTGGTGGACATACAGCATCGAGGAGTCGGCAGTCTCGCTGCCGTTAATCACGTGACGTTAACACGGAGGTTGCCAGGTCCACTGAGGAAAAACAAAGCAAGGTCAATGGACAAAGGTCTTTAGAAATATAAAAACCTGGCAACCTGAAATCCCTCTTGATCAGATTTCTTAATCTGACTTTTGGACCAAAGGGTGCTGTTTACATTTACGTTATTTATCCAGAGCGACTTACAGCTCATGCAGCCTTGCAATTCTAACAGTGGTGGGTTAAGGGCCTTGCCCAAGGACCCGACTGTAGCAGCTTGGCAGAGGTGGGATTTGAACCCTGGACCATCGAATCCAATCGTTTATGCGTCGACCACTTAAATAATCACAACCGCAGAAATCGGACCGATCAGAATATCAAGTGCACGTGAACGCACTCGTGTTTGTTTTAAGGTAAACGATAAGGACTTGGGGGTGGAAGGTCCACGGTTCAAACCCCGCCTACTGCCACTGTTCATAAACCTGACTCGACTTGGATTAAACGACGAACATTAACAAATAAAATGTAAACGCAATGTAAAGTAACACACATTCATCCACTAACGTTCCCACCCTGTAACTCAAGTGCCACTCCTCTTACACTCTCTCACACACACCCCTACGTCACCCACTAACAGCGCCACTTCTCCCACTAACCCCACAAACACTCCGTTGCTTAAGCTCGGCTTACACACCGCTCTTAAAAATTAGGAGCCAATTCGAAAAGAATATGAAGCGATGAAAAAAAAAATAAATAAATTAAAAAAAAGGAGCGTTTCATTTTTTTTCAAAATTAAACAAGATCACCAGAAAAGCAAACGAAAAGCCGGAGAAAGTTGTTCGATGACGCAAAGGAGACGCGTCTAGGCTACACCAGTCACCCCCACTCCCCCCGCCCAGTACCAAACGAACAGTCCTGATCACCCGGCAGCGTTTAACGACGCTCCAAATGATGCAAAAGCACGATGGCTGTGGTGAAGTGAAAACGCTGGGAGGAACAGAATTTCTCGGTTTTCACCACACCGTCGGCAGGGAGCGACCTCGCAAACGACCCATTCCCGAACGTTTGAATTCACCCATCGTTCACCGGAGCTCTTAAACCTTACAGAAAGCGAGCGTGCTTCAGGGAAAACGTCAAATATTCAACCATTCAGCAGGCAGAGAGTTCCCAGTTGGTTCACCTTTTAGTTCCTGAGGATCGGAGTTTTGCCCTGCCCTGATACCTCGGCACGCACCCAGGGAATTCCGGGACAGGCCCCAAGACCCGCTGACCAACATAAGCGGGGTCGGTTCGTTTAAAGTGACAGAAAACATGGCTGATCGTTTTATAAAGTTACTGTAATTGGACTACGGGGGTTCTTTGCTCTTACAAAAGACTGCCAAGCTGTGCAGCGCAACAAAAATCATAAGCAGCCGTCTAACCTACACCCTAGGAGGGGAAAACTAAGTAGTAATAGAGGAAGAAAAAAAAGGAAGCGGGAACGACACGCACACACACACGCACGCACGCACACACACACACACGCACACACACGCACGCTGAGTCCTACCTCCAACAGTAAGAACACTTAGACGATCCTTGAAATGTGTAAGGTCTGGAGAAGCAGCAACAGGAAAGAAACACCCACAAAAGGTTAGTGGCTGTACTAACAAACAGGAAATCAAAATTACCGTATTTTCCAGAGGCTTCACAGCACTGGACGCACCCCTTAACCACGTCCGCTTTACCACGTGTACGATTCCTACAGAACACGGGAGACTTTGGACACGTCCAGAGACACGTTGGGGGCCATGCTGACCCAGGCCGCTCCACCTGGGGTTCGAACCCAGGACCTTCCTGCTTTGAGGTGACTGTGCGACCCCCCCATCAACCCCGCGCGCCCCCCCCCCCAACCCCCCAACCCCAGTTTCACATCTACAAGGAAAAAGCTCATCCAGATCGAAAACAAAGCCCACTAACAATCTCCGGACTGTGGACTTACTTACGCATGAGCCCGCCTCCTCGAGTGAGTCCGAGTCAGAGTCCGCTACAGAGCGACCAATCGGCGCTCATCAAATAACCACGCTCAAAAGGACTCGTCACACTCGGACGAGTTACAGACGGAAAAATATTCGACTCAAATGAACACCATCCCGAGTCTGGAACGGACGGACTGCGACGCGGCGGCTAATTTATTTCCCCCCCCATTTCTGTGTTAAAAACCAGGCTGACCAACCAGAGCTCGGTTGCCGGGCAGAACAGCTCATCACGAGAGCTTATAGGACAAGCAACGGAAAATATGGATATTAAATAAAATATGTGGGGTTATAAAGCTGGAGAATGATGGTGATAAAACTCCCAGTGACTGGCTGGAACCGTTTTACTTTTTATCCAAGAGGATTCTAATCTGTTTATGATATAAAATAATAATAATAAAAATGTAAAAAAAAAAAAAAAAAAAAATAGAGCTTCCTGCACTGATCGTTGCTCATGGCTTTGTTTTTATAAACTGATAACGAGAAAAAGACGGTGAGATTTCTAAGAGAAGGGAAATGAAAGCAAAAGTGGACAGGGAGTTAAGAGTGTTTATGAACAAAAGATAACCCATAATAATAATAATAATAATAATAATAATAATAATAATAATAATAATAATAATAATAATAATAGGGGGGAAATAAAACACACTCGCAGGCCCCGATTCACTTGGCGTGACTAAACCCTAAAACAAATCTTTTGTAAGAGAAAATGGCTTCGATTCCGATGGCCCACAAAACGTCAAATAAGTTTTTATTAAACCATAACTTTTGAAATTAGCGCACAGATTTAATCCCCTCAATCAAAAGCGCTACTTTTCTAGGTAAAGACATGAGAATATTTACCCCCAGGGATTTTCAGATGGGACAGATGGGTTGCTGTTTTTTTTTTTTTTAAATCCCAGTTTGAAACGCAAAATAAAAGCTGCACAATAAAAGCGTACGGCCCATAAAGAGTGCCAGACCTCGCATTCTCCCACCTCCCTTCAATCCAAGGCGTAGGAGTCTGGAAAATACGGTAGTCTGACTTACTTAAGTCTGATTTTGTTGGTACCTACGAATAACGAAGCGCAGAACAGCTACGTTCTAGCAACAGCACCAAATACTCGTCTCATTAATACTCAACACGACTAATACTACACCCAACTACTTCTACGACCAAACCACACCTAGCAAAGCCCGCCTGCAAACACAAACCCGGGCAAAGCAAGATCAAGCCCTGGATCTAAAGGGCGCAAGGGCAAATCGGATCAGAGCATCATGCTGTCAGTTTCAGCGCACCGAGGCGGGGGTTAGGAACGGGTGGTGGAACGTACGAGTTACAAGGGACGATCCCTGACCTTTTATCAGCTGATCCCACGTGGGAAAGTGTGAGGCGGCCAACGTGGCCATGTCGGTATGGGATTAGATTCGGGCATTTGACGCACACGATCAACCTCGATATTAGTGTCATATCGAAAGCAGTCCGAGTGGCGCCCCTAGCCTGGCTGCCTGCGCCACAGACAAAACTAGCAGCGTGAAAGGGGGATTATCAACCAAACCAGGCGTGGGCAAAGATAGATACTGAGGAAGTAGGGCTATCGGGGGTTAATTTAACCGACAGAAGGCACTCTTAGTTGGTGTCGGGGGAACGTTCTGACGTATGTGGGGGGTGGGGACACGGAAGCATTTGTTTATTCGTGTTTTCATTTGCACACGTTTGCAAAAAATGCTTTCTCCTCTAGACGAGGCAGGTTTGAAATCGTCCCCCCCGATCTGTGGCTCAGCCCGACACGTCCCCATCTTTCAGCCGACGTTTGTCGTCTCTTTTTCCTTTGTTCAGGGCAAAAACTCGGACTATTTTCGACGGGCAAAATGTTTCCTTCCGAATACCTACAGTACTGCGCAAAAGTCTTAAAACGGGATTACAAACGGTTGTGTAATGCTGATCTAATCCTTTCGCTCTTATTTCACTCACAAAAGAAAATGCGAGAAACTTGTACATTAATTACCAAAAAAAACCAAAAAAACGCAGGAAAAAGGTTGGAATTCATGTCACCTCCCCTCAATTGTGGTTTCTTCCCGATCAAGCTTCTTCAGACAGACCTCAGAAGCTACCAGATGCTGCTGTAGCTCCAGTGTACGGAAAAAATAAAACACTAAATACCCACCACTGTATTCTACGGAAACTCCTCAAGGTCTCCCCATAGTCTTGGAGAAAACGAGAAGTAATTCAATATGGTCATTAGTCCACTGCTAAAGCAAACAAACCTAATGGCTTTTTTTTTTGCACAGTTAAATCACGATAAATAGCTAAACCAAATAAAGACCGCCCACTAACACGCCCCCGAATGTGGATTTACCGATTAGGCACGGGAGCGAGTTTCAGCCGCTCGTGCCGCACCTGTAACGAACATTTCTACCCAGCCAGCAGTTGTTGGTAACGACTGGATATCAGGCTGACCAATCAGAGCTCGGTTGCCGGGCAGAACAGCTCATCACGAGAGCTTATAGGGCAAGCGACAGGCTGATTGATGGTGATAAAACTCCCAGTGCTGATGGAATCATTTCACCGTTTATCCAAGAGCATTCGGGTCTGTTTATGCTTAAAAAAAAATAAAATAAATAAATATACAGCTTACAGCTTGCTGATCTAGTCTTCGCTCAGGGAGTGGACAGGGAGTTTTTGCGTGTTTGGGCGAGGGGAAAAAAAAAATACGAGTCTTAAAATCACATCTGTTGTGTGCACGGAAAATAAATAAATAAATCACTGTGTGAACAGGACTCAACATGGCATTAATTCAAAAGCATATAAACCATACAAGTTGATCAGATTGGACAATTGGTGTTTAAATCTATTAAAATCATTGCCGTACAGTTACGTACTGTTTTTTTTTTTTTTTTTAAACACTAGGAAAGAGCGGAAAGGGAAAACGCTCATTATCCCGGGTAACAACCGAAACATAATCCTGACACTACAAAGATTTGATTACAGTTACATGACTGAAACTTGGCCAATTTAGAGTGACCGCGTAACCTAAAGCACGTCTTTGGGACGCGAGAGGGAACCCATCCCATGCGAAATCGGCGCACACAGTGTCCAGGGTCGTAACTGGACCCGGGATCATCTTTGCACGTGCGTGCTGGTTCATTAATTAGTAGTCACACATGCAAACCTACTACGTACCGTTAATTCAAACCTGATCAGGTTCACCGACCACAGAGATGCGCTGTAAAATGAAATATCGATAAATTATCTACCGGCCATCTCTGTACTGGGGACAGAGCGGCTCCAGTCGCGGGTCGGCCCACAGAGTCGCCCGTATGGTGGATGAACCTGATCAAAAGGAGGCCTACGATTAGTCAGCGTCCGTACAGCGACTGCGAGTCGGAAGGGAAATAAACGAGCCTGGGTTAGGCGTCAGTTAAAAGGGCGTGAACAAACAAGCAAAGCAACACAGAGGCCGTTAGTTTGGTTTTGGAAAGGAACAAGCCGGTCACCGAGGTGGTAAGTGCAGTTCACGTTAGGACCCCTGCTGCCAAGCCACGTCCGGGGCTGCATCTCAAATGGCATACTGTGTGCTCCCTCAGTAGCTGGGAACCCTTGGCATAAATACAGCACTGCTCACAAGAAATGGGGGATACTTCAAAATGAAACATCCCATAATGAAACGGGCGCCAAGTTACGTGAGCAGTGGATTATAGATCGCTGTGGCTCAAAAAGGGCCTAGACTGGGAACATGAAAAATGGCTTTGGGGGGGGGCAGCGATGGTCTGAAGAACCTCCACCGACCGACAAAACCTCAACGACGGTTTTAACAACCTTTAGGAAAAGTTCGCGGTGGAGCATGGGACGCGCCCTGAGACTTTTGACCCCCCCGTATGCATATGCATGTTCGCTGTTTACAAAAATTATGGGACATTTCAAAAAGAGAATCTTTTTCAAATGTTGGCTTCCTCCATTAAGTAATTCCTGGTCTCATCATTGCAAAATTTGGTCGCCCTGTTGGGTCGCCTTCGTTACCTCGCGCTCGATCGGCCCTCTCCGGCTTTCACTTCTTTATTAGCGAGGCGCTTCATTTTATGGGCGTGGAAGTTCATGAACTCCCTCAGTTACACCACGGCTCTGAGATGTTTTGTATTTGAATATAATCAAATGCTCGGATCCAGACTGATCGGATTTCGCCTTAATTCCGATCATTTCTTACAGGACGTAATGATCCTTTACCTTTCGGGATTGTTCGTTCCTCTCTGCTCCGCTTTTCCGGGTGTTTGAGTCTGAGATTTGGTCCAGTAGAGGATTTCTTTGTCGTCATCGTCACGCTTATTGCTTGCTTTGTTCATCATTTGCCCTGTCTTTGTTATCCTCCCCAATAACAGGCTGTAAAAACAGCTGACGATGAAGTAACTGCTACTTAATCCACACGGGCGCCCACCCGGCGACTCTGGGCGCGAGGGCAAGCACAACCCCAGACGGGGCGCCAATCCATCATAGGTCGCACACGCGCAGTCAAACACTAAGGGCCACTTTAGAGGCATCAATTAACCGAACACGCATGTCTTTGGACTGTGGGAGGAAACCGGAGTACCCGGAGTAAACCCAGGCAGACACGGGTAGGACACGCAGACTCCACACAGAAAGGACCCAGGCCGCCCCGCCCTGGGATCGGACCCGGGACCTACTTGCTGTGCAGAAGCCCGGTGTTGCCCCGGTCTGTACTGTAATTGGTCATTAATTCCAAATTCGATACGAAACCCAGGGCCATAAAGCAAGCCAACGGCCCTGCGTGGACCATGCGTCTGGGTACTGCACGTTCAGCTCCAAAGCGAAACGTTGCAGCCGACAGGGCAGGGTATGCCATCAGAGACGCAGCTAGTGTTACTGCTGTAGAAACCCTCCTCATCAACACACGAGCAAAAAAACGAACGAAAAGTCTACAGGACGCCCCACGAGGGACAACTAAAAGCGAAAGGATAAACAGCGAGCAAAAGCAGGCGACTAGAAAGGAACCAAGCTTGGCAGATCCATAAAAGCTGAGAACTTTTTGAGAAAGTTTGGGCTCAAACTAAAAAAAGGGAAGCTCTAAGACGTTTGCAGTCAGTCTACATTCAGAGCTCTGACGCTTCAGTTCAGGATCGCTGACTGGTGTTTTTTTTTTTTTTTTTGCTAGCAGCCCTCCTGGAGTGGAGCGTCAGAGCCGTACTCAGGGGGTGTGGCTTACTGAACGGCGCAGTAAGCGTCAGCGCTGTGTGGGAACTCCTCACCGAGCTTATCTGAAGACGTAATAATGTCGGTGGGGACGCACGAGTCCAGATCGGCATCCATAATCCCGAGCGGGTCCAGCTGAGCGACATGGTGACCCCGGATCTACGGGAGATGAGGGTGCCCCCGGAAAAAAAACGGGGTACAGAGAGCAAGAGCAAACCCTCGAGGGAGGGGTGAAGTGAGGAGGAGGAGGAGGAGGAGGAGTGAGATGTAGATGGGGCAGGTGGAGATGGTGTGCGATTGAGGACAGGGTGCAAAGGGTTAAGTGGTGAACAGAAAGAGGGAGAGGAAGAAAGAGAGAGAGAAAGAAGGGGCGGGGAAGTGACAATGACACAAAAACAGGCTCATTAAATGGTGCTCTGTGGGGGACAGAAAACATTTCTCACCAACGTGTTGGTACCCAGTCGCTACTGGGGCCTCGTCAAAATTTACACAACTGATGCCCAGTGGGTCCAGGTTGGCATTATGATGCCCCATGACCTGGAAACAAGGCAACAGCAGTCACAAGACAGGAAGAGGCGGAGTACCAAAAAAAAATAAATAAATAAAATTAGGGCCTTGTGAAATCCATCCAAGTGCTCGTTCGAAAGAAGAACGGATTTCACAGGGTCCTAAAGAATCTCGATCCCAAAAACATTACAGCTGTGAAACAGATTCATTACAGAACAAATCCCAAATAATACAACAACATTGTGACTTTAATACACTGCCAGTCAAGAGTTTATTTACATTCGAAGCGTGATCGAATCAGACTTGGGACGATCCCTCTAGGGTCACGGATCCCAAGCCGGGGGCCCCCTTTCGGGTGGGGGGGGTGTTTGGTGTCTCAGCGTGAGGTTTTCCGCTGCGAGAAGCTCTGTCTTTTTTCCTAAATACAATTTGCACGGTCAAGAAAATTTTTCTGATATAAAAAAAAAAAAAAAAAACGCACAGAAAGAAAATTATTTGAAGTGACTTGGTAGGCTTGATGTTGCATTTTAGCTAAATCTTTAGCTGTGTTGAAAAGAGACAAGAAGCCAAAATAGGGATGGGGTGTTATGGGTAAACAATTTTAGGAACTGGAACCACGGACAATTTGCCAGTAAAGGTTGCCTTTATTCTTTTGGTGTGCGCGCACATGGCCAGCTTTTCGTAGGTACTCATAGGGGTTGGGGTGAGAGAGAGACAAACAATTATCACCCAAGGGACTAAATTTAATGAGGATGAGCTGCCTGGCTCAGCCATGAACACTCAGAACGTGAAAGAAAGGTAACGGACAGGCGTCCCGTCCAGAACCTACAACCACCTGCATCTAGTGAGTGCGCCAGTATAGTCTCCAGATCAGCCCCAACGACAAGTGGCATGTCTCATTACACAGAGTGTCATTGGTCTGATTGGATTGGATGTTTGATTGGAAGCTGCAGCGAGTTTTGAATGTAAATTTAAATTTCCCATCGCGTTATTATTTACCCGGAGCGATCTCCAACTGATACGGACTTACAATCCCGGTGGGTTAAGGGTTTTGCCCGCGGACCCAACAGTGGCAGCTTTGCATAGGTGGGATTTGAGCCTGGTCCATAGTCCGGAATCTTAAGCGCTAGGCTAACGCTAACCCTTGACTAATCATGGGAGGTACCGTGGCATAATAATCAGCTGTCAAAAAAAAATGAGGCATATTTCATTTATTTTTGTGAGCAGCATGTTTTTACCACGTCGCCCACCCCTACTTTGTCTCACAACAGGGCGCCCGTCCCGTCAAAGGGCTACGCAAAAACAATCTAGATCGTTTTAGCGTTTTGTTTGTTTCGCATCTAATGGGGAGCGATTCGAATTTCGTCTGTTCTGTCGGGGTGAAGTCCCCCAGCATAGATCCCGCGAAATAACACTGCCTGTCCCGTCGAAGGAACGAAGAGTAAGATCCAAGACCTTGTCGGATCTGAGCTGACCTTCCTTCTTAAGATCTCCGCTGTAGTTTGGTAGGTAAAGCTTACGGATTTGTAAACGGTGTCGAACCTTTGGCTGGCAGTGTGACTGGATCTAATGGAAAGCAGGAATGTGCACAGCTGACTTACCTGCTGACAGGCTCGTTCTTTCTCAAACAATACATACAGTAAAAGGAACAGGGTGAAGCAGAAATACTGAAGAATAATCAATCATCGGATCAGAGTTCAGTTCATTTTAAATACACTGCATCAGACCGTTCAGATCAAACAGACATAAGGGACGGACCTGGCTGGTCGTGTGAAGTAAGCCAATCGGAACACAGTTCGGCTGAAATGTTTAAAAAAAAAAAAAAAAAAAAAGGCACAAAAAGGAAAGAATAAAAGGTCTACACATAAAATTTTTCAACCAAAACGGTTGCCATGGTGACAGTGGAGGCAAACGTGAGGAGGACAAACAAAAGTCTGGGGATGGGGTGATGAGAGAGACAGCATCTCTAATAAAGTGTTCGGTGTATGTACTCTAAATTTCATTCTCAAATGTTCGCCCTCGTGTCTGCCGTGTTTCTTCTGCTACCGGCGCAATTTGCAAATGTTGACGGTCATACAAAAGTCTCTCTGCTGCTGAGGTTTGGACCCGAGAGACTCGGCAGGTATTTTATGACATATTATTCAGATACGACCAAATTCGGCCAAGGTTGGAGTTGGTATTTTTGGTATTAGAGCGGTCCTAAAAAGCCTGCTGTTCGTGCTGGACGTACCTGGTAAGCCCTAATGAGCGACTGCACAGCCAGATGATCCTCCACCAGCTTCTCCACGTTGGGTTGAGCACCAACCAGAGACCCAGCCTGAGTGAGATCAGCCAGGGTCATACCCAGAGGAGGAGGGCTCTGATAGGCGGTGCCTGGAGGAGCACCGGCATTAGCATTCCTGAAGAAAATGTCCCAAGACTGAAGGGGAAGAGAAAAAGAGAGAGAGAGAGAGAATTTAGGGTCAGATCAGGCCATTCTGCATCCAGTGGTGAAACCGTGGGTGTGTTTACATGCGTCCAGAACCAGACTGTGTCAGACATTCGATTGACGGGTTTGCATGCAATTAAGTAATCAGATAACGGGTTTACACGGCTCGGGTAACAATTGGATTTCTACTTTGCAACAAGCCAAAAACCTCACAGAAAGACGCGACTTTTCCTGAGCGTTTACTGCGTTTCAGAAAGTTTACCAGGCGTTTAGAAGGTGCTGCGTTTCTATCCAGGGTTGCCTGAGCACACGAGATAATCCCCACCCCTTGATCTGTGTAAATAAGCCCAAAAGCAGTGCAATCTATAAGAATCAGCAGATATGGCAACCATGTTTTTCGACTACAACTGCCAAATCTGACTGAACCCTGGTAGCGCTATAGATGCCATTAGTAATCCGATTACTCTCAGCTACACACAAGGTTATATCTACACAAAGACTACTCACGTACACGCAGGCAAGTCAAAGCCAATTTAGAGGCATCAATTAACCTAATACGCATGTCTTTGGACTGCGGGAGGAATCCTGAGCACCCGGAGTAAACCCACGCAGACACGGGGAGGACATGCAGACTCCACACAGAAAGGACCCAGGCCGCTCCACCTGGGATTGAACATAGGACCTTGTTATTGTGAGGCAGTAGTGCTACTGTGCTGCCCATATACACACACACACACACACACACACACATATTGGGGGGTTGGTGTTGCTTGAGTTTACATGCACTTATTAATTTAATTATAGGTGGTCATGTAAACACTCCTATCAATAGATCGAATTCAGAATACTGATCAAAAGAACTGGAGTTTTACTCAATAGTCAGATTTCTCAGCACAGCACATCCATACTCTGATTTCAGTCGCTTTTCTTAGTCTGCACATGCACGCAAAAGGAACCCCAATGTGGAGCTGTCACAGAGGCAGCTAGCAGAATCGAACATTGATGCTTCAGTTTGATCTAAAACAATGTTTATTTTGGGCTTATTTTCACGGATCTGGTTGCTTGTAACTTTTAAGCATCTAGCAACCCTAGAATCACCAGAGAAACTCTAAAACACAGTACATGCTTGCAGTACACACAGTCACTGTGGGAGAAACCAGAGTACCCAGAGTAAACCCACACAGACATGGGGAGGACATGCAGACTCCACTCAGAAAGGACCCATGCCGCTCCGCCCTTGATTGAACTTGGGACCGTCTTGCTGTGAAGCAGGGGTGCTACCCACCGTGCCGCCCTACTTATATATTTTTTATTATTCAATTAGTTTACGTCGTATTCTTACTTTATTGTCCATGTAATTGAGCTCCCCCATTGTCTGATTACCCAAATATAATATAGACTTGAATATATTTCAACTCAATAATAAAAATCTGATTTTCTGCGATTATTGGATTATTGGTGCATGAAACACACGCAGGAACCAATTCACTCTAAGTATACTCCTTCCACAGGAGTGTACTGGCTTTTTCTAGCTTAGTCTCTCTTGCTGATGGGCACGATCTTTCCACTTTCTGTGGGCGACAGAAGAGGCAGTGAGATAACTGGGAATCCAAACAATAGGAATGAAAAAAGTGGGTTCTTATTAAATGTAATAGCCAATTGTGAGAAAATCTAGTTGTGAATTCAGTTTTCCAATCGTTGCACCCCTAGCATATCGGAAATGATTTATTCTGCTGTGCCATAAAATACTTAGCTGCCATATAAGCGTATAACACCGTCTCTTATATTCATCCTTTTGAGGGTTTGTTTAAAGACTTGAAGCCAAATCTTCATTTCCCCACCTGGGTTGACAGAGGGAGGCATCAAGTTAATTTGTGCTTGAGGCTTGAAGGATACAAGATACAGATCAGAGCCTAATTAATGTCTTCGGTTAAGCTGGAGCTGGTCCAAATTTGGTTCTGTAGACAAGCATCAATGTCTTAAATCTGCTCCAGGAATCCAGTTGAGAGACCGCACTGGCTCATGCGAGAGAACATGGATTGGTAGCTTGGAAACCAGATGTCTGCTGATGGTACGTATGGGATGATCTCCCGGGAGTAAGTTGCAGTTGTTGATTCTTGAGGCAATGAGATCAGAGATTCTAGTCTTAAGTTATAAATGAACTTACAATTTATACTTAATTGTATATGAAGTTATTACTCAAATTCTGCTCGTGTTGAGCTGCAGGCGTTTGTCGCTGGCAATGTTTCTTCGCAAAGTTTCTTAGAAAGTTTATCTTCCTTGCCGTTTTAAGCTGCTTTGGCAATCATTCTTTGAGATTCCTTGCAATTTCTGATATAAATGTCACACTCAATATTGCACTGCTTATCACTGTCTTTTAGCTCAATTCATGTAGCTTGTCGTATCCGTTGCTTTCATCTGTTTCACTTCATTTGGAATGTCATTGCAAACCTCTGACGCGGTATGTGACTGGAGAGTCCACAGCTTGCTTACGGTTACTCAGTGAAGAGTATACTTGCGTCACAGTTTAACAGCACTCAGTTTGTTGTACTGTTGAAGGAAAATAGATAAAGTGAATCCACAAACAAATGAGACGACAGTTGTATACTTGGCAGTGCAGATTTTAGATCATATGATTCATCTTTTAGGCCACATGACTCTACATTTAGGCCACATGACTCTACATTTAGGCCACATGACTCTTCATTTAGGCCACATGACTCTTCATTTAGGCCACATGACTCTTCATTTAGGCCACATGACTCTACATTTAGGCCTCGTGGCTCTTCAGTTAGCAGGGTCATTGATTATAGGCAAACTTGTGTTCTCGGGACTTCGGATATTTCTAAGGTAACACTTCAAATATAGAACATTCCATATATTTTTGTTCCATAAAGTTTTATAAAATATGATAACTGAGACGCTGTTAACTCTTTAGGAGTTCTTTGCTAAATAAAAACAGCCAAGAAACGTTGTGTTTTGGACAAAGGTCTGTTGGTCAATCAGCTATACCAATAAAGCCAGCATGACATCATTCGACAAGCTCATCAGCTAAATCATCAGAACAAAGACTAGAACACAACATATACCAGTCTTTGCTGTTTTAGTGGGGTTTGTATTGTGGATGGTAGAATTTCAGCTTTCGTTTCGTTTCTTTAACCCAACTTAAATCTTGTTGCTGTGAGGTGCTTATGCAGAGCTCAGGGCAGGGAATCGCTCTGCCAGAAGGAGAGAATGAGGGAGAAAGGGACATGAGCAGAGATACACCATTCCCATATACAGTCGTCTAAGAGAGCTGCTTCCTAGCTGTCATCTTCTTCACCTCCTCATTCTACAGGCAGGACTAAGAGCTGCCACTCGCAGCACCTACAGGGAAATGCCGATTTCACACAGAACTTAACCTGACGATGCCTGACTGACGTTTGGAATTTCTTCAGAATGTCAAACTTAACGTAGATTAACATGTTTTGGCATTAGGGAGACAATCCTGCAGTTCGGTTTAATGGTTAAGACCTTGGAATGTCCTCTAACTCGAAAGCAGGATATAGCTGAGGGTACTTCAAGTCTTGGAGTTGACAGGACTCAAACAGCAGGATCATCCATTTCCATGACTGATGGTCCCTGTCACCAAGACCTGTGTCTCCTCTGGTGGTACAGGAAGGTGATGTGACAGAAAAAAATCATATTGTCCTGCAGTATATTTACACAATGCCCACTGTTTTTCAGTATTTGATTCTGACTTGATAGCTTCGTATTAGACTCAGAATATTACATGACACATCTCTGTAAATGTAATCATTATTTAACAAATCCCTAACATGTTCTCATACTTTAAATTAAGAGGTCGATTCTAAAGATCATGTACATAGTAGCTACTGTCTGAGCCGAATCGGTTCATATCCCACCTCGGGCAAGGTGTCAGTTTTGAGATGCATGTCAAGACCCTTCTTGCGATAACCTGAGGATGCCGGCTATACCATGGTGTAGAACGAATGCCCCCTGTGGCAAATGTTTTGCCACAATGTTTTATGTCCCAGTTTTCTTGTCTGCCTGCCTGTTTTCTGTTTGTCTCTGTTTATCTTGCCACTTCCATTGAGCCTTTGGAAATTGCGAAACAACAACACAAACCTTTAGGACAACAACAAAAACAGTCCATGCTATGGCTTTCATTGTGTTGTGTTTTCAAATGTATTTGTTTGTATAATGTAGGCACATAGACAGACACTTAGTGGTACACTGATTTGCACCGACAACCCATGCTTTTCCTTTCTTCTTTCTCTCTCTTTGTGTTCTTGGCTGTTCTTACAGATTTGGACTAAAAAGCATTTAAACACCATAAAACGTAAATATAAACTTCTAATGTATCATGGGGCTGGAGTTCTGCCACGCTATGAAGCCTTTTTTAAAGACACATGGGTAATTATTATTTAAGAATTAACATCTGCCTGTACATAATATAGCTATAATTAGCATTCTATCACTAACACTGTGGTTAGTGTTTAGCACTTGGATAAAAATACAAAGGAGAATTTAGCATTAATAACATTTTGTGTGCAAACTGTTTGTATAACTGTGGAATTATGAAATAATTTATTGCAGAATTTGTCTCCTGTGTCTAATGCTGCTCGAAGCTGTTAGTTTCATGGTTTGTTTGTTTTTCATCTCTATCGGCATCAGTACCCATTTCAGCCACACACGCAAGGTTATATCAGGATTCGTCATATATTTATGTAAACACTCAAGTCATGCCAATTCAGCGTACTCAGTAAACCTAACACGCATGTCTTTGGACTGCGAGAGGAAACCGGAGTACCCGGAGTAAACCCACGCAGACAAGGGGAGGACATGCAGACCCCACACAGAAAGGACCCAGGCCGCTCCACCTTGGGACTGAACTCGGGACCTTCTTGCCGGGAGGCGACAGTGATACCCACCAAGCCACTGTGCCGCCAAATAGTGCCATTATATTTAGTTTTTAGTTATTGATAAGGTGAATTGATAAAGTCCCATTTTTCTTGGGACAATCTGATGAAAACGCACAAAGAAACCGATAAACAAATATGTGTAGTGTAGTGTAGTGTAGTGTGTGTGTGTGTGTGTGTGTGTGTGTGTGTGTGTGTGTGTGTGTTGTATGTCGTGATATGTATCTCAGAACCCGCACAGTATGGGGATGCAGTAAGTTCCTGTCTTGGTGCCTGTGTGTTGAATGAGCAAACTGAGTAGCTTGGACCGTTACTCAGCGCTCATATCCAAGTATTTTTAGGGCGTTATTAATGCGGCTGTGCCGTGTTGGCTGTTTAATGAAGAACAGCACGAGCAAAGTTTTTTCATCCACGTCAACACCACAAAAAAGCCGGTCTGCCTAATTTCTAATTTCTCCCCCACCTGTTTAGGGGAGGAACCTGTTTAGGGGAGCCCCACGTTTTTGACAGCTACCTTTACAGACTTTCACAGGGGTTCTGTAAACACTTAACACCCCCTGTATCCATCTTTGCACGTTCTTTGATTGGTTGATATCCAGATTAGCATTCATCTTCCCCTCTGGTAGTGGGTTAGTGGATTACTTATTTATTTATCAATCAGAACAAAAGTTGCCATGATCTCTTTCTAAATGAGGATGCTGCATAAAGGGTCTCACCCTCTTATCATTAGTCCACACCCTCATATTGTTTCATTATGTCTTTGCCACTGGAGCCTGGTGCTGTTCACCTGCTAATGGGAGACACAGCCCCCTGCCTGACATGGATGTCCACTCTAATTATCCAGGTGCTCTGCTATTCCGTGCATAGCAATGCGGGTCCTCGCGCTGCTTTGAACGAGCAGGAGAGAGAATTTCTCATCCGACTCGGTGCCTGGAAACATCGATGGGAAATGCAGAGACCCTATTGAATAATTGGCCGGTGTGTCTTGAATAGCGATGATGGAGAATGCTTCATATTTGTCATGGCAACTGGCACAGGCCGAGACAGGACAGCATTTATTAATTGGCTGGGCTGGACTGAGCGCTGTATTTACAGGGCAGTGTGAATTGTCAGGTTGAAAGCCAATGAGCATGCGGTGTCCAAGTATGTGGTTCAGAACAAATACAGCATGTGTTGTTTAAAGCATCGGTGAATGGCTGAATTAAAAGGTAGAAGGATGATCAAGCTGGTCATAGATAATTGATACTCATATCTACAGCAGGCGCCATTCTTCAGAGTAGCTTACAATAGAAATAAGGAGTCAGGGGGATGAGGCACGAACGTGGCAGGACTGGGATTTAAATATGGGATTTAAAATCCTATAATTGTGCTTATTGGGCTGCGACCGTCAGACTCACACATCATTAAACATTTACAATTAATTTCAATTTGGAAAAGACATTTGAATACTGGCATATTTTTGGGAAGCTGAGACAACCTGGAGAGCCTGACTTGAAGAAAAGATGAAAAAGAAACAAGTGTATTTTAGTCCTTTCGTGGCAGGAACGTTTCACTGCTCCCTCTGGAGTTAAACACTTTGTATCAAGTTTGTATCTAAAGTTTTATGGCAGATCTGTGTCACCTTACATGACTGATGTGAGCAGAGCTTAGCTCAAGCTGATAAGAGCGATAAAACACACAGATGTATTTAGTAACATTTGAAACTGTAAGATTTAAACATGCTGAACACTAAGGTTGAAACCTTTTGTAGTAATTTTGCAAAAGGAGGGAAAAAATGTAGGCGATTGTCAACGGCATAATGGACAGCCTCACTGGTATTCAGATGTGCCTCTTTTAATGTTCACATGTGAAACAGGTCGTTGACCAAAATAGACTGGACATTACAAGAGTCTCACAGTTTATTTTATTCAGCTGTAATTAAATATCAAGGATATATATATATATATAGCACAAGTGGAACACTACCACCTACACACCATCCCTAACGCCACCCCATTTTAAATTCATGAAAATATACTGTATAATTCAATAATTTATACAAAATAATGCTGTTAGAACCTTCTCTAGTAAAAAGCCGTAACATTCAAGAGGATGAGTCACTTCGTTTTTATTGAAAAATGTATTAATAGACACTATTATGAACAGCATGGAAGACCAGCCAGATGAAACAATTAGCAAATGTCAACCAGTTTATATAGTTATAGGTCAGAAAGAATATGCAGGGAGTAGGGGGAAAACAAAGGAGTACTACTTACAATAGGACAGACACACACACACACACACACACACAAATGATTGACTTTGGCTGTGTAACTCCTGCCTCTGCATGTTGACTGGCTGTTGAGGTGATTGGCTCTTTATGGCTCCAGCATCCAGAGTTAAAAGAGCGGCTTTTTGTTTTCCTTTCTTAAAAAAAAGGTATTGACATTTGTAAGACCTTGGTCGTAAAATCAAGCGGACTTCGGTTCTAAAACGGCACACACCTGTACTAATGAAGTGTAATGGAAAAGTAACAAAGACAGATCATTGTGAATGTGTGTGTTAAATATTTAGATTCAATTTCGCGACAGATCATCTGCTATCATCTTTCGTTCGCCTGTTGCTCGTTGTCAGGCCTCTCCTTCACCTATATAAAGCAGCTACAGCTTTCTCACTAGCTCATTAGCTCTTGCCGCCCTTGATTGACTGGAGAATATGTGGTCTCCAAAGAAAGCACCACTAATTGCCCTTCTAAGTATCAAATGGTTCATTCACCAGCCAATATACAAGCCAACCCCAGAGGTAATAAATCAATTTGGACAGACGGAGGCGTGCTCATATTATTTTCAAATGAGCTTCCCTTCTTTCTTGTGCCAAGCGCTGTATATTAAAAGCAAGCTGTTTTGAAAATTAATAAAAGAATGTTCATTGAAGCTCAGACGTTAATGAGCAGCCCTTTTCTGATAGTTTTATTCAGAAATGCTTTTTTTCATAACATTTTCTTAAAAGATTAAAAATAAATATTGGAATCCTTTTCTGGTTGCTCCAAAACAATGTGTATTTTTTTATGGAGCTGGTCCCGCTGTGCTGATGCCGTTTCCCTTCTGTAAAGGCTTTTTTTTAAAAATGAGATTTGGATCATGACGTCAGGGATTTATTTCCATACAGTCGTAAGTGTGAGACTGGGTACTGATTCTGACTGATTAGGATACAGGATCATAGTGGTGCTAAAGATGCCATAGGTGTCATTGTTCTAGGATCTATTCTTAGCTGCTTTCCATGTGGGTTGTTTTCAGGCACCCTGGTTTTCACTCTACAATTGTTATATCTGTATGTTTGGAATGTGCCATTGGACTTGCACAATGTTGACCCCCTGAGATTCTTTCTAATGACCCGTTTTCAGAAGTTGGAGATGATAGATGTTGATATTGTTGCTTTATACATGTCTATCATTTCTATAACCTATATAGAAATGTGGGATTGCTGCAAAACTTGGCATGCAATTTTGCCCCAGCCAAAAACGTAAATGATTATAGGGGTGATCTGAATAGGCACTTGGTCTTCCCACAAGTGGACATAAAATGCTTCCCCAGCTACCCTTTAAAAAGGCTCTCATAGGCTGCTTTTGGATAGGGTCCCTCTTGGTGAGAGGTTGTTGCCTGCTAGACATGAAGCTATGACATATTTTCCCATGAATGTTGCAGCTGGACATCAGAATCAGCTACATCAGAATGTATATGGATCAAGTGGTGGTCTGTGCATGCCCCTCTGAAACCACTGCCAAACCTCCTAACAGTTGGGTCAGATGAGCCTAAATGGCAAGCAGATTGTCAAAATGACCATCAATGTGCCCCTTTTAAATTCCATCAGATGGGCAAAATGTCTTTGAGTGTAGTCAGCTATCTCTCAACAAGAGGTACACTTTCCAAAAGTAACTTCTAGGAGCCTTTTCATAGGGCGGTGGTGGAAGCAATTTTTCAGAATCTTGTGACAAGACCCATTGCATAATCAGGCCACACCTGTAATGATTTACATACCTGCCTGAGACCTAACCGCATTCCAAGATTTGCAGCAATCCCACATTTCTTTCTGGCTGCCTTAGTTTTTCAGTGCGTTTATTTAGGACGTGAGTAGATACTTCCGAAGAGAGCAGGGAACTGAGATGCGTACACAAAGTGTCCCGTAATACATAACGTGTGTGCGACTCCGGCAGTTACTGACCGAATACAAAATGACAAGTCCTCAAAATCAGGAAATCTTTCTTCATCCCAACACAACACATTAATCATCAAGCACATCCAATTCATTTCTTTTGATTTCCCACAATGCACTTCTCAGTTTGGAAAGAGCCAGCCAGCCTGCACTAATGGCCGTGTTGTTGTTGTGCTGGTAATTTACTTTACAAATGCAGCAATCATTATGCTACAGTGCTATTCATTATCAAGCGTGCAAACAAACGCAAGGTGATTTATTAGATCTTAGCGCTGGGCTGAACGATGTTTTCATGCCCATTTGTTTGCTTCAGATATAATACTCTTATATGACAAGGAATGAATGGAGCGGAATGAACTGTTGCGTACTACTTCGGGTTATGAAAGAATTTGATTAAGAAAATTTGCAGGAAACACTTAACGAGTAACATTTCATTTGTAATAATGAGACATTATGAGAAGGTGTTACAGATCTGACTCCTAAACTAAGTAACCTTTTTCCGGGGTGTGGTCATCACGTCACTTGATTAGAAAATATATTTAATGATTGTATAGATTTGTTTTATTGCTTCATCATGATCATTTGCATCGTTTATGACACAAGTTGCCTCAGTAAGGCAGAAATCTAGACATTACTGTTATCTAATCAGCGCTGTATCCTGGTTTCCTAACTTGAATGTTAGATCTAAGTAACTAAAGCATTTGGTATCATTTATATTCACTCTGTATATTTTACTGAATATAATAATTCAACCAGTTAATCAGTTAAATCAATACATTTATTACAGTCATTACAGGCAATATCATTTTTAGTGGTTTATCTCTATTCCCATGTAAATTAATTATTAAAAGATCCGCTCGTGCTACAAGAAAGTATTTTTCAGGTGTTTAGAAGTAAGCCACATGGGGTCTCGGGCCAGCCGGCGCCCACCTGGAAGCTCTGGGCGTAAGGGCAGGAATAACCCTAGACATGGTGCCAATCCATCATAGGGCACACACAGTCACCCACACAGTTGCTTACTAAGGGCCACTTTAGTGACACCAATTTATTAA
Organism: Parotocinclus haroldoi; assembly: GCA_034779995.1. NCBI lineage: Eukaryota > Metazoa > Chordata > Actinopteri > Siluriformes > Loricariidae > Parotocinclus > Parotocinclus haroldoi. The sequence continues at coordinate 19,377 of JAUZST010004720.1, read as the reverse complement.
ACACACATGTTTTGGGACTGTGGGAGAAAAACGGAGTACCAGGAGTAAACCCACGCAGGCACGGGGAGGACATGCAGACTGTACACAGAAAGGTCCCAGGCCGCTAACTCGCATAGTTGAGCCATAGCGGCTGCAATATTAATTTGATTTAATTAATATATTATTTCTATAATGACTATTTTGTTCTGTATTTTTCTATTTTGCCTGCTGATCTTTGATCTGTAGGTGTAATATTTGTGGCGCAGCATTCACTCTTTTGTTTGTTGTATCTAAGCGGTTGTTGATTCACCTCCAGTCATTGTGATCACATCCACAGTTTATCTTCACCTTATCTATACTTAAAGAGACTGAACATGGCTCATTCATTGGTCTTGTCTAACATTCTGCTCTCAGAATTCGCACCGTTAGAGAAGGCGTTTAACCTTTTGTCCAGGTGAAATTGGACCTTGGGCCATACTGAAAACAAGCATTAATACCCAGCATTAAAGATTCATACAGAGTCCGACCAGAGCCATGGCAGAAAATCCACTGTGTGTGCTCCAGGCAAAATAATCTGAGCAGAGACAGGAAATAAACACGAAGCTGAGCTTATCAGAAATATGCCACACAGGAGCTAGAGTAATTTCCTTAATAGTCATTGCCATCATTTGGTCGGCCTCCTGGAAAACAAGCATGTGCTGGTTTTCTTATTACAATCCGTCAAACTCTTCAAGGGGGAGAAAACGCTTCATATTTTTTAGAAACTGATTGTGATTGTGGTTTTGACAGAGAATATTCTGATCATAACCCCATTCAAGGAGCTCTCTGATGTTGAGGCAAGAATTAAATACAATCTTCAGTTAACAGCTGATCTGTCCCAAATTAGACCTGTCCAGATTAGAAGGAAAAGGGCGGCATCTCCCCATATCCTGTAAATGATCCACAGTGAGCATTTTTGAATGTACTTGAACGTATAGCTCAAAATATCACCCAATAAGTTTGTAGTTTTTTGCTTTAACCCAAATATTCCCCAGTATTTCCTGTTTGGGCTCCCAAGCAAAAGCATAATTGAAACATTTAATATTTTACAGACGTGGTTATTGACCTTTATGGATTACACCAGGACTTGGATTCACTGAATAGGGTGCTGAGTGGAACCCACCCCATGGGCTCCTCCAGAAACGACCCAAATTGGGCGGTGTCCTAGCTGGCCCCACAATTGTTTGATTGGCAATAAATCTGGCAAACAGACACACCATGGAAGTGGTGCAATCTGGCAGAGACAATCCCGGGAAACCTTTGCTGTGTGAGGGCGAGCATTATACTGCTGAAATGCCAGTTAAAAGGCAACTGTAGCTGCAGGCTGTCCTAAACATATCGCTGAGCTGTTAGTGTCCCTTGTATCACGAATAGGTTCAACCGACTGTCCTATACGGTGGCTAATAAGATCAACACACCAAAAGCTGGGTCACTGTGTCGCTGCACAGCAACAGCAGGATTGATGCACTCCTCTATACTCGAACCCAGCCGTCGTCAGATCCCAGTCAGAACCTGAATTAGTCGTTAAAGACAATACGATTCCAGTCCATTTAATCTTGGTTTCTTGTTCATGACACTGAAAACGAAGGCATCGATCTGACATTTCTGTCGGCGTGAGTATTTTTTCCTTAGTGAGTCTACTCGGGTTGTTGGAAGAGCTTGTCAGCAATTTTCTCAAGCTGGTTTTGTGGCTGCTAAAATGTAGTGCTGGAGTTCCCAGTTGTACATTTGAGGCACTTTTAGTTTTCCCACTGCAAATGACATTCATAGTCCCCCTCCACTCTCAGCATTACAATGTTACAATGTATGCAGGCCAAATTTGTCCCTGCCAAACTGGCTGACATTTACCCTAGTGCTCTGCTGGGCTTGTTTGAGTCTTGCTGACTACGCCGTTGCAGCCCTGTGCTGGAATCCCCCACAGTTTCAACAGTTATTTTCTCTCACTAAGTCACTGACTAGGTTCTGGCTCGGTCTCGCTTTACCAAGAGGAGGTAAGATGTTTTAGGACAGAAGGTGTAAAGGGCAAGTGGAGCTCATTGTTTACAGCTCTGGAACTCTAAATGAAAGGTTGGGAGTTCAAATCGTGGCACCACCAAACTGCTGCTCTTGGCCCTTAGGCATTTTGTTTAATCTTAAACTGCTCGTCTTATTTCTAAGTTCCTCTGGGTAGCGCTGTTTTCCAAATGTTGTAAATAAAGGAAGTCATTTGTGAAAGTTATCCAGGGGACAGTTAATCTAGTTAAGCAGGGGACAAACCAGGGTCAGGGTTACCAATGGAATGTAAAAAAAAAAACAAGTCACTCTTAATAATGGTGTCTGCTAAGTGCTATAAATGCAAGTGTATTCTAACTGTATTTAATTTGCAGGATTGAAGCATAAAGATAAAAACCTTATTACAGATATGTGGAGGGATATATTGCAGCAGCATAGTCCAAAACACACCTCAAACACAGCAAGACCAGCAAGTGCTGACTGTCCTCGACTTTCCACGATTTTATTTTGAGCTTTAACTCAAATTTCTTATGCTGATTATATGATCTGTAATGAAAAACAAGAAATTCAAGGAAAACTAGAAGTAGTTCCATTTGTGGTTTCAGACTTTTGGTCCCTACTGTGCCAGGAGATGTGGGGATCTGTATCGTGCCTGAGCATTTTTGACCACCAATGTTCAAGTTGTTTGAATAGTCTGATTGCTGCTGGTGTGATTAGTGCCCAAGAGCAGTGTTCTGACCCATGTTTAGGCCTGCTTGAAGTGGACGGGTCAGCTGCCTCTGTAAAAATGTGCAACATGAGTAGCCAAAACTTGGTGTGTTGCAGAGCAAAGACTTTAAGGCACATAAGTGTTTCAGCAACCAAAGTACTCTACAGAAGCCAGAAAGTATTTAGTACCATAAGGTGCTGTGTAATTGCCATTGTGGTGGCATTGTGATGATGCTTTAGAGCAGTGTGACCACAGACCAGCTGTGGAGTGGGGAGGGGTTCAATCACGGCCAGGCACAGTACATGGCAACCTGGCACAGTTTGATTAAACTTTAGCGACTCGTGGGCTCAGTGTTTCAGACTCTGGACTCAACTATTTGAAAAAAAGTTCAAGAAACTTGTTTCAGTTTTTTTGTTTTCAGCATTTATGGGGTAATAGCATCTATCGTTATCTATTCAATAGGATAGTGAGCTGTATCACCACATGAAGACAAAGTGCAGGTCTGATTTCGACCTAAAACCACCTGAACACCTGCGATATGATATTGCACAGAGAAACCGAGAATGTCATGTCAATAGTAGCTATCGATGACTAAACATAGAACCTATTCTCGAAGCATCCTGACCTTTATCGCTTGCTATCTACGAGCAGGTTCCTTGTTTTCTGAGTCGTACTGAACACTTGAGCCTATTTGCATTTTTTACCAATCAACCCAGTCAATTGAAGCTCACCGAAACCTCTCGCCTAGCAAGGGTGATAAATTAGAATCTATTATTAGATTTAAATGTTGAACAATGTTGCAAAGCTTTTTCTTTTTTTTTACCGACCCAAGCTGCTTGTGTCACCTGGTACGTGGCTATCGCATGTAGAACTTCTCAGTGATTTATGAACGTTAGCGCCGATGGACAGGACCGCAGAGAAGCCTTTACGTTTGCAGCGCACCGCTGTCGGCAGCTTTCCAAAGCATCGGCTTGTCATTGCTGATTAACAACAATCCTGCTGTCTGACAACACCAGGCTAATTTAGGTAATAAAGGCAGGGCATTTGGAGGGTGTGATGCACACGTAATATCAATAGACAGCAGGATTTCCATGTTGGAGTAACTAATTCAGATGAGGAAGTCCTTGATAAGCCATGACTGTATTAAAAGTTTGCAGATAGCATGGGGAATTTAGTTCAATAAATACACAGGCGTAGGCACGGGCAGCACGGTGGCTTACTCTGGGTACTCCGGTTTCCTCCCACAGTCCAAAGACATGCGTGTTAGGATAATTGGTGTCTCTAAAAAAGTGACCCTTAGTGTGTGACTGTGTGTGTTCCCTATTCTAATTCTACGGATTGGCGCCCCGTCTAGGGTTGTTCCTGCAACCCCGTGTTGATTAAGCGGAAGATGATGAATAAATGAATGAAATACACAGGGTGACTATAACTCTTCCAACTGACAAATATATATATATTATTATTGACAAATGTTATCTTGATATTTTCTGGGAGTTTGTCAATAATAATTCGATTTCATTGGAAATGTATTTTTTGGGTTCAAAATATTGACTGCCCTAGGGGGGCGTTCCCAGTTCTATGATGCAGTTCAAGGTCAGACATCAGGTATGTTTATTTGAGGGTACGTTGTGCCTCTGTGTGATCTGTTTCATGTGTGTTTGTGTGCTATTAAAATATAAGCTTGTTTGTGTGTGTGTGTGTGTGTGTGTGTGTGTGTAAAACGTGTCAAAGTGTGTGATGTATTCAGTGCATTTAGTAGTGATGCATAACCTACCAGCTTGGTGTGTGCTGATATCATGTGTGACCTGAGTGGGAGGAATTGAGTGCCATTCTCGATAATGTCAGGTAACACGTTGTTAAAACAACAATTAAGATATTAGTGTAGAAAATACACCCCTATTTCACGTACAATCATTTGTAAGCACAGGTTTAATGCGGGATTAGCGTAAAAGGTAAAGCGATTAAGAGCTTTCTTCGCAAGCATGTGATAACTTAAAAAAGTGATAGATGCAACTATTCATTGAAATTGAGGAAGGAAACCAAAAAAGCAAAATCGGCGAGATAAAGGGGGATAGTAGTTTAAAAGGACGAGCAGAGGCCTCGATCAGATGATTCTAGAATAGCCCTGTGAATATGAACATCCAGCTCTTGATTCCGAGATACTCAAAATCCACGCAGCACAGATACTTTCCAGAATTTGGCTCTCTGACTCTGCTTGCCTCTTTTCTGTTGCTGGAACCCTGTGGAAATGCTCAATGAGGTATAAAACAGCAGATTGGCAACTGAGGGACGCATTTTGAGAATATTTCCCCTGGGAAGACATGCTAAAATGCTACTTCTCTCAACAACAAGTATGCTGTCGTCTTGGCAGAGTGAGGTTCTTGCAGAGGAAAAAAGAAATCCGAATCAGAAAACCAATGCACCACCGACAGGAGAACAGGGTGACTTGAGAAGTCCGCAGAAGTGCAGTATGTCCAGCAGACTCTGTTAACTTATACCCTTTGTTGTTGCTTGGACCCTGAGGAAAAGCTAAAGGATGTTTCATGAGTATGTGGAAATCCTTCTAGAAGTGAGAAGTGGAAAGCACAAGTGAGGAAGTTTTTTTTTTTTTTTTTTTGTATGTAATTCAGCGTATTTATGTTCCCAATATGTATCTGTTTCCAAAAACAGATAAATGGAGTGACTGTGAAATCCAGGAAATATATTTATCATAATATTTATCATAATAGTTTGCATATTAATAGAGGTAACATGAAGAAGGAAGACTCCATGAATCCACCTCATAGTCGATGCACAAATCATTAAGGCTTTTAGAAGTGGTAAATCTATACGATGCTAAATTCTTACTGAAAACCTATAGCAGATGAGAGCTGGGGAGCCATATGGTTTTACAAAACTGTTTTATTTTGATAACGCACAAATCACGGCGACCACCAAATTAACCACAAGAGTTGGAACCAGGTCTGAGTGAGTTTATGTTGAAATAATCAGAAGAAACCGTGACACGGCGGCCGGAGGCCACTTCAGATGCTGAAAGTGCCCTGAGGTACAAGAGAGGAAAGCTGAGGCTGACTTCATGGCTTAGCACCATTTGAGAATGCAGAAGAACCCTGTTTTAATCCACTGAGCTGCCTGCATTCGAATGAATCTGTACCATACAGGATGAGTCAAAAATGACAGCGCGGTGCTGCATCATGGACATTTCGCAAAGGCTGTCAAAACCATTGTTGGTGTCTTCTTCATCGGGAGCGGCTCTTCATATCATCACTACATGGCTTGTCGTCCACAGTCCAGGTAATCTTTAGTTACCTGTGATGAGCAAGAAAAGCTTAGACATTTCTGTGATATCTTTTGATCCACAAGAGATATTGCACATATGATTGTGAAAATCGATTTCTGAGACTGTCGGATTTTTATTTGATATGCTACATGACCACCTTCCCATTGAAAAGATTTGCAACTGATCCAATATGGCGGCTTCAAAATGGTTCCAGATATGTTCCAGCGTTTAAGGTATTCAGATCATGTCATTTTGCCCTTTGTTTGTAAAATAAGTGTCCTGTGGCCTTTGACTCACACTATTAAACCGTCTGGACAGTAAATGCTATCCGAACAATTGTGACTCAGAGGTTAAGGCTTACAGACTACGAATATATTCTGAGTTCAAGGTTGTCCTTTATCAACCCACTTAGCTTTCACAGGCTCAGCATAGTTCCTCTGGGTGAGGGTTTGAGTTAACTTGACTGATTTCTGTGCAACTCTCAAGCTTTCCCCAAAGATGATAATAATCAGATTTGAGATAAACAAACAAACCAAGCATCATTCAGTGCTGTTTTCTTGGGAAAATAGGTTTCCATGGAGGAAACTAAGGCTTTATTTTGGGCGAATTCACAAAATGCCACAACTGATTGAGTTTTTCTAGTGCCTGTACTTCAAGATATTCTTCTCTCAAGATCTCTTTACTCAGGGTCCTCGTGTAATTCTTTTCTATTAAGTTGTGTTGTATGCGTGCTAGGAAATTGCAGGGGTGTTCTGAGTTGTGTCAAGCTGTTGAGTTTTGTCTTTTCCTGAACTGTAAAACAACAAAGTAAAAAATTACATGAATTAACTTGCCAGTTTGGCTGGCAGGATCAAGTCAAAGTTTACAGCAGACCTGTTGAGAGTTAAGTGCCTTACATAAGGGCACAGAAATAGTTTTCCTGGGTTTGAAACTGAGCCTTATTGAAAGTAGTACATAATCTTAACCAGTGCAGAATGGAAACATATTGAAACCATATTGTGCCAATTCATTAAATTAGCAAAGAATATTTCAGGTCTTACTGGCTTCCCACCATCTGCTTTCCATCATAATATACTGCTCACAAAAATTAGGCAATATTTCTAAATGAAATATTTCCTAATAAAATAACCACTCATTTTTGTGAGCAGAATTGACATCTTGCCTTCCTTACACGAAAAATGAAATGCATCACTCGACTTGAGGATCTACAGGCCCAGATGCAACATCTGTGTGCAAATGTATCAGAAAATACCATAAAGAACCTGTTTGCCTCCAGTGCCTAAACTTGTATCCAAGCTGGAAGCGGCTTAACAGGGTAACTACAGCCTCCTTTCAGTAGTACAGATATATCGTCATTACATTAATACATATAAGGTTTTATTTGATTCCAGCAACTCCTTCTTGGTGAGTTTTCTTTCCAGTGAGTTGTACATTCATTTGACATTTATGTCATTTAGCAGACACCTTTATCCAGAGAAACTTACAATTACTACAATCTTACAATCCAAGCAATTGTGGGTTAAGGGTCTTGCTCGGGGACCCGGACAGCATGGTGGCTCAGTGGGTAGCACCGCTGCCTCATAGCAGGAAGGTCGCAGGTTCAGTCCCTGGGTGGAGCGGCCTGGTTCTTTTCTGTGTGAAGTTTGCATGTCCTCCCTGTGTCTGCATGGGTTTACTCCGGGTACTCTGGTTTCCTCCCACAGTCCAAAGATGTGTGTTAGATTAATTGTTTACTCTAAATTGGCATTAACTTGGCAGAGGTAGGATTTGAAATCTGGACCTTGTGGTCCATAGTCCAATACCTTAACCACTAGGCCACCACAGTTGTAAAGCTTTGAGTAACACTATAAAAACACACATAAACTAGCATTAAGATGCATATTGCACGCTGGGTTATTAATTACTCCATGTCCACATGAAGACAGTCTATATCTTTTAATGCAGTTCGTGATTCATTGCCTCTCTTCACAACCGTTCCGTTTCTCGATGTGCGTGCTCCACTTCTCAGATCAAATGGCTTTGATTAGGTGGTGTTTTCATCTCACACACTCTCCGTGACCGTGAAATGCTTACTAGAGCCATTTTACTCACTCGCCTTTCCACACTTCATCCCCATCCCTAATCTCTTTTGCCTGCTGATGAGCGGTTCCTTACTTGCAGAGTCCAAGATAATGAGAAGATGAAGAGAATGACCTTTTTTTAGAATGTGTTTAATATGCCTATGTAGATATTACCATTTGATATCATTATCATTGCATAACATTTGTGGGTTGTCCTGGATATTCTTATAATATTTTTCATAAAAACACTGCATTAATGAAAGAGATGTTTTCCACTGCACGTTCTCACATGCTTACACAGAGTTTAATGTAAAATACAGAGCACAGAGCGCACATTTCTATGGTTTGTGAGCTAATTATCTTGGATTTGGCAGACCTGCAGTAATGGCTCCATGCTAAGCAGCATATTGTGATGAGCAGGGGCATTTCTGGACTACTTCTTGTTCTGGGGCGCAGACAGAATTTAGAGGGGCACAGCTGCATCCCGCGGCTTGCCAATTAGTCATAGGGGTGCATCTGTGCATAAATTATAAGCCTGTTAAAGACTAAATAGATTGTTATTTAACACTAGAGTGGACGCTGCTCTGCCATGGTCTGGTAGCTTTATATGCTGTTTATATAATAAGTTAATTCCATCCTTACAATCTGATTCGCTGATATTTTACACCGAAATGGTCTCACGCCACTGACGTGTTGTACGACACACCCGTTATTCCAAAGCCTGTCTGTGGGATTTCTGCGGAAACTGGAGTACCCAGAGGAAATTCACGAGGACAGGTGGAGGACATACAACTCAAAATAAATATGCATCTGTCTGGGAAACTGCATGGCCACTTCACACCAGGAACTAATTGGTAAAATGTCTGAATGATGTTTTTCTGATGTCTGTTTTAAATGCTATGAATGTTGAGTGACAATGTAAAATATAGTTCTGAGTTTTACTGTAATTTTAAATCGTTAGAGAAATCTGTCAGTTGAATGCGATGCCTCGTTATTTTATTTATAATTTGTAGTACGCGTCTGACTTCACATTTAACAGGTGCTTTAAAACAACTGCATTTGAAAAAAAGGTTTATGCTACCTAAAATCTCATATAACATTTAAACATTAATTACAGGAAGCTTTAAGCTTAAGAAAAAAAATGTAGTTCATTAGAATAATTAGAGCAAAAATGTGATTCATTCATTAAATTCTTTAAACGATCATATTGAGCCTTTTATTAGGTCTTAATTTTGACATTAACTGAACCGAGTAGGCGATTTGACTTCAGTTTTTTCAAAATTGTTTACCACAGATATCGTGAATCATGACCATTTATGTTTACGAGCTATTATTACTTACTACATTACTAATGCTTTCCTTCGACCGTATTTACAATTGAAATTCATAGTTGATTGGGTCAGAACCTCCCTCCTAATGGTAGTCCAGAGCCCTAATCACTAAGCCGTACTGCAGTACTTTGTCCATCCATATTGTTCAAACTTTAAAGTTATGATGAGGAAAACAGTGCATACTGTAACTGTTGTTTGTGTACGGCAAAAATATTCATATCACGCTTCATTTGAATAATTATTCCCCCACAAGCTGGTGTAACTTTCAGCTGCATTTGCTTTTGCGTAAATGAACGTCTGCCCTGCATGGACCGAGCGTTAATGGAAATTAAGCAAGGAGGATGCACGCCTGACGAGTGATGGCTCCAGTCTTCTGCTGGGTCCTGATTAGGACTGCCACAGAGCTTAGCACTGACTCGCAGATTGTTGTGGTAGAACGGTTTTGAATAAGACGAGCAGTTGGAAGCCAATATTGTCTCTGCAGCTGAATGTGTGTGCCTTGTTAGGTCTGTATTGAGGCTTTGATGATTTAATCACAAATCCCTCAGTCACTACCGGTGAGGCTCATCACCAGCGACCTCTAATGACATCTCCATGACTACTAACAGCAGACTAAGGCAATTACGTACAGTGGTGCTTAAAAGTTTGTGAACCTTTTAGAGTCTGTTTTTGCTTCAGTGTGACGTAAAACACCATCAGATTTTCAAACGTAGACAGAAAGAACCCACTTCAACAAATGAGAAAAATTTTATACTGGGTCAAATATTTACCATCTTTGGTCACATTAATCATTTTTGGTTAATGACCAAAGATGGTAACATCAAAACTTGAATTGTATAATTATTATTCTGCTTATTGTTATTTATGTCATTCAGAAGACACCCTTATACAGAGGTACTTACAATTGTTAGTCTTACAGTCCAATTTCTTATAACAGCTCAAAAAGCTTCTTGTGAAGTCTTGTGAATTTGGAGCTCATGAGCAGACATGGAAAACAAATCAGATAATTACAAATAGATGACACTAGAGGTTGTATCGCTATAGACTACACAAAATACCAGAGCACAAGTGAGCTACAGTTGACACTCGAGTTAAGCTGTGAGTTCAGGAAGATGTAGATGCTATGCTGTGTTCTTAACAGCGCATACGCAGAAGAAGAGGTGCTAATCAGGCTAGAAACAGGAGCAATGACACCAGAAGTACTAACAATCATTACTAAATTACATTTGATTTTCCTGTGTCAATTTCTGTGTCAATTTCCTCCTAGCTTTAACAAGTGTTAACAAGTGTTTAACAACGTCATGTTTCACAGATTGTATTGGGGTTATTAAGCAACACACACCTATACTGTAGGACTACTGTGGGAACGTAGGAAGCCAAGCATGTCAAACACTAGTGTGTAGTAAATAAGGGCCCATATGGGTTGAAAAATTTAAGTTACATTTTTCTAAATAGATGTGTTAAAGCTCTTTGTCTCTAATTATTCATGTTGAATCAAAACCTTTCTAAATCACTAAAATGATGAATATTTACTGTGAACATGCTAAACACTCGTTAAGAGGCAACATCTAACAACGGCACTTAACATTTATATCTGTCCTAACAGTGATTAAATGTCTCCCGTGCCTTGCAGTGCAACTTGCTCCAGATTTAACTGGGTGTCCACATGGTCCTAACTCGAGATCAGTCATCCTTCTCCTGCAGGTGGGCCAGGACCAGGACCAGGAGATTTATATTCACCCTCTAAATAGATAAACAGCCTTTTATGTCTTACAACAAAGACAATGGCTCATCAGCAACCTGCTAATGAATTAAAGACAATGCAATTAAGGCGTTCGATTAAGCACGTGTATTAATGTGCGTTTTCGTTACCATCAAGGTGTAGTTCCGACGTGAAGCATGTCACATTCTGGTAAATATTCCTATACGGTTCTACTGAACTGTTCAGGTATTCTAAGGTTGAATGGGTTTGTGAACAGATTCAGTATAATGTATTATTCAACTGAGCTAAGAACAAAAGCACCTAAAGGCAGCTCGTTATGCTTGAAATACATTAATCTCATCAGGTAATTTTTGAGATATTGTACTCTCATATCCATATTGGCATTTTCAAAAAATTTTGGTTGAAACTGAGCAAATGGCTGATATTGTTAATGCTATCTGAGATTATCACAGATTGCTAAACTAAGTGGCAAAGCCCACAAGTGGCACATATTGTACTCCCGTCCCGTGTAGCTGGTTTACCAAACTGGCAATAAGACAAAGATATAGAGGTGTACACTAGTGGAAAAAATCTATCTATCTAAATCTATTTTCTTATTTCTTGGGATATTATTGATAATGATTATTGGAAGGACACTTTGGCAGTGTACGTCTTTGTTCTAAATTATTCAAAAGTTGTCTGAACCCATTTCTCTTAAACGCCTAAATTGGCACCGTATCCTTCGCAGTGTAACACAACATTTGCTATACCTTGTTGCTTTTCTTGTCTTGACCTGTCTTTTTAAGCCACATCCATCTTTTCAAAGTCAGACCACCTCCATGGGAGTGAGGATGTGATCATGACTGCAAGACTGGTGGTGTCTGTATTTTGCATCTTGGTAAATTTGTATACTCATTTTTAACTTAAGTCCATGAGCTTAAGTATCAGTCTGTATACCCTCGTGGCTATATGAATTTGTGAACATGCTTTTGACTGTGCTTTGTGAGAAACGTACTCGAAAGGTCACGCATCTTTAAAACAACAATTCATTTATTATTGTAAATGATACACATTATACAGTATCTTAGAGAGTATCCTGTAGTAAAGCTTAATACTGTAGCCTGACAAAATTAGATCTCTACTGTATATCTGGATTACTGGATACTGGACTCTGGATCTGATGGTCCTGGGTTCAAATCCCACCGCTGCCAAGCTCCTTCCTTAAGCAAGGCAATTAACCCACCACTGCTTGAATTGTAATTCTGTATCAGTTGTAAGTCGTCTGCTAAATGCCGTAATTGTAATGGTGTAGTTTCACCATTTTCAAATTGGCCTCGAACTGAGAATTTATGACCCTTTTTCTGTGATTAAATAGCCATTGATGCTGAAAATGACATAAAAACAGACCCAAATAAACAAACAAACTTGCTCAAAGGCTGACTTGCTGGTGATTTAGCAGTGAACCGCAGAGTTTTAGTTATCATTCCAACAGCTGTCTATATGCACCGTTATAGAACTTCTTAATGAAACCATGCCCTTGATGTGCTTCCATCCATGCATCTTTCATGCTGTTTGCCTGAAACGAGTCAAAGTGGCGCTCTTCCTCCTTCCACTCAGCAGGTAATACAGCATGTTTTTGATCCTGCCTCACCTACTTAGCTTTAAAGCTCATGCATGGCCATCTCATCTGAAGGCACAAATGATTCCTAGGTAGGAACCCACTTCTTATACAAAATTTCAAACATTATTACCACAACTGCCTATGCTGTCCTTTTAAGCAGTACTCTATTAGAATATGATAGATATATATTGTGGTACTGGCCAGTAGGACGTTTCTTTCTGTACTTATTCAGATGATTTTTTGGCATCTGACCTAAATGTTTGGATTCCTCTGGCCAAACAAATAAGTTCACCCTCTTCATCTGGCTCTCAAGGAAGTAAGAACATTACTGTTGGGCTGAACACTATTCTAGCTAGCATCAGGGTTCACCTGTCAGCCATAACATATAGCAGTGATGCTGGAGTATGACACCTGTGTAATTTCTGGACTGAACATAGTCCACCAAGTAAAAATGTCCAGCCACCAGCATCATGTAAGCACTGATGAAGGATTTTAACATGTCTAACACAAGCAACACCTGATGTCTGTAGAAGTTGGAGTAAAACGGTAGGTGTGTCTGACACAGTGAGGGAACACAGTGTGTAACAACTCCAGGAGCACTGTTGTGTCTGATCCAATCATACCAGCGCAGCACACACTAACACACCACAACCACATCAGGGTCACTGCAGTGCTGAGAATGATCTAGTACCTACATAGTACCTGGTCTATGGGGTCCTTAGCATCACAAAACACAGTACAGAGAACTAACAAAGCATGTAGAGAAACATATGGACTACAGGCTGTAATTAGAATACAAAATTCATCTATACAGCTCAAAAAAATTAAGGGAACATTGTGTTGTTGAAGTGTTCCCTTTATTTTTTTTAGCAGTAAGTGTAGAAACATAGAGGTGTACCTAATAAATTGTCCAGTGCATGTGTACTTTGTAGAACAAATAGCAGTCCTTTAGGTCAGTCATGATATTGGTATTTGCTAAATACTTTGAGATAAATGTACCTTAATGTATATGGAGACTAAATGAATGAAGCACAGGCTTAACGAACTGAGCATGTATTTGAAATTTGTCCTTCACTGGTTCATGTCTGTGACAAACTGCTCCGAGTCGAGCTGACATTTGGCCAGTGACATTTCCAGATGATATTTTGCTGAGCTCCCAATCTAAGCTTGTAAGGGCATGAACTCATTTTTTTGTTGTGTCTACTTTCAGCAAGGCTTTGAGACATAAAACCTGACAGGGGAATCAATTATTCTGTAGCCTTTTTTCTGGGAAGGGAGATGCTCAAACAATTGGGGGCTTGCTAACAACATTGCTTGCTAATTCAGTAACATGTTTCTGACTAGTTTCCCTTTTGACACGTGCCTTTTCAGTTGTTGTGTCTACATGTGACCTGTTTCTACACAGTTACGCCGGCAGGTTACGACGCTGTCTGATGTGTTTGGACTAATAAATAAAACGTCTCTAAGTCAGCTGCACCTGTCCTGGTGTTAGGCTTTATTAGACTTCTTTTGTTAAAGAATCTAAATGGCGCAATGCCAGGGCCATGCCAGAGGGCAATATCTCGCTCTTTAATCTAATACTGCAAAGCCGCTTTGTGACAATTGTAAAAAAAAAAAAGTGCTATATAAATAAATCTGTCTGGACTTCATCCTTAAAGCAATATCTCGAAAGCTACATAAATACATTCTTAATGCTTGAATGGAGCCAATCCAGTCATTTTGCATTTACACTAAACTAGTAAATGGCTAAGTGAGCTTTGTACTCTGTAGAGTGAGACAAAGAGAGCCCAAAGTGTGTTGGGTTTCTCCATTAGTAGAAGGAAACTGTGTGTTTTCAGTGTTGCTTTCTGGTGCTAATATATTTAGCCACATCTTGAGAAAAAACACGTGAATGTGGGAAGCCTCTGAAGTCAGAATCTGCTTTTGAAACGCAGAAGAACTTAGAGGTAGTTCTGCAAAAGGTGGATCAATCTCTATCCTCCTCCTGGCTGGCTTCACTCAATTCACCAACAGATCTTTTTATTTAATACCCACTTTAGTAACAAGTAAAAGGGTAGCTGTCAAAAGTTTCGAGTTTATTCTCTTTTTACTAAGCCAAACAAGGCCTCTACAGTGGCTTTCCAGCGTATTGCTAAAAGGTTGACTGGGCATTTTTTATTGATTGTGGTGGATGCTGTTGGGTTTTTTTCCTCCATCGGATTTGATCTGACGCTACAGTATATGGAGGAAAATTCGTAGACACCTCTTCTATTTACTGAGCTACGCTATTTCAGCAGCACTCACTTGTAACATTCATAACCTAAAGCATGCATTTCCCACTTCTCCATAGGCAAACGGTGGCAGGAGAATTAACTGGTTGTACCGATACCTCAGTGACTCGTAATATGACACGTTTATAGATTTCTGCTTCGAACAAGTCCGTTTATCAATTTTCTGTCCTGCTGTCCTTAAAGTCAATAGGGAATTGCCAACTTTGATTGGGCTGGTTTGAGCAGAACTTCAACCTCAACTCAGGCAGGTTGAAAATGCACTGGTCTGCCAAAAGTGAGCCAGGGTGTATTGTCTATCAGAAACAGTCAGAGGTCAGAGGTCACAGTCATGTTCCAAAATCTAGTGGAAAGACCTTTTTTGAAAAACGATGGCTGCTGTAGCAGTAAATATTGGGACAAATGCCATACTAATACCATTGCCTAATATCAACCATGTTTTTTGTGTCCACAATTGTTTTAATTGAGATTTGACCGCTCTTATTATGCTCATATCACTAAAGCTGTGCTAATGTGAGGCACATTTAGGGGATATGACAACTGTAATGCCCTGACAACATTCAACTATTCCAGTGCATCCTCACATTCCAGCATCATGCACATCTAAGTTTTGTTGCTGTCTACGATTCTTACTGAGCTTCCACCCTCTGTAACATTTACAAATAATTCTGCTGCACCAGTGTTTTCTGAGAACAATGCCTCAACGTCCTGGACACTTCCCCTTTTAGAACCATTGTTCCATAACATCTTACGTCCATTGAACCTGCTCATCCAATGGATCTGAGTAGCATTGTTTAGAACACATTCTTCAGCAATTCGTTCCAAAGTGTTTGCTTACTTCTTTCCTCCTCAGATCATGCTCTGTAACGGCCCATAGGAACCCTGTAGATGGCCTCCTCAAAACAAAATTTGCCACTGTTGTTTCTGATAGTTAATTGGACGTGTTGGAAATGGATCAAAACCGTTTCAGACCTCTAGGCATTAATTAAATTGAAGCTATATTTACACTAGAAGTCGACTTAATAAATACAGTGGGTTAATAAGCTTGTTGAAAATTGTGCTAAACTGAATATTGTGTGATATAGTGTTTTGGTTTGTGATGGTTGTGTAATGCTTTTGTGTTTTCTGTGTGGGTTGATATTGCTGGTTAAGTGATCCGAAATATTTAACAGGCGACATGCAACTGGCTCTACATGTTTAATGGTTTCCTAATGGTATTGAAAGGTGTCTTGCTTGACTATAATGGTGTCTGATTGTGACCTGGTGGTGAAAGGCCAAGGTTTAATGGTGACTGAGTCGGGCCGTCAATAAATAAGCACACCTGTAATGATCATGTCTATCAGTACTGATTCGACATATATTTCATTAACTTGTAACGATTCCGTTAATTAGAAGCTGACTATATTCTAGCTTTGTGGCTGTAAAAAGAATGGAAGGACTCTTAGAGCCATTAAATGCTGATGAGAAATAGTTTAATGGATGCCATTATGCCGGTTCCCATTAATGAGTAAAGTAAAACTTTCAAATATTTGGTTTTCTCTCAGGCCTGTCCAAGGTAAAAGTTCAACAGCTAAAGTAGCTTTTTTAGTTCTTTTTTAGGAGCTGTGCCAAGCTTCAACACTTATTTGCGTGAGAAAGGAGCGTTTCGGAGAGTCTTAAGTACTGAAGTGTGAATCTGAGTCCAGACAAAACTGAAGGGTGGAGAGAGACGGCAAGTGCCTCAGGGATACACACGTTTATTCAGCCATGCAAAAACCACATGACCTGCTGTCCATAGAGAGGTTGTCAGGTGACCCCCTCCAGAGAGTGTAATGGGATTCCTCAATGCAATGCTGAATAGCTGAAACCTTGTGCCTGTATCTTTCACCGAACGAGGCAGCCTATAATAGAGCACTCATCCAGGGAGTGGGTGTTTTGTATCTCGTTGTTCTTGTACATGGCAGTGAAGAACGTTCTCATGCTTCCAGCCTGTAGTTGAACGCAAATGAACGATTGATGCAGTGCTTATCTAATATAGCTTGTGTAAGAATGCTGTTATAGTGTGATTAGTGTGTGAATGTACGCTGCAAATGAGAAGTATCCATCATAAACCCAGGGTTCTATAGGTACACCAAACCGTTTTAATTTTGGTACAACTGTACACTTAATAAGTGAATAAGCCTCCTAAATCACTTATCACTGTAGTGACCGTTACACTGCCATGTATGAGAAATAAGGACCAAATAATAGTAAAATAACAGTAATATATATTTTAATAATTGCAAAATTTGGTTGCTACCTAACTATTGTCTTTGCTAGTTTATATGATTTTGCATTTTGTTCTAACATGTAGGTTTGGTAGGTTATGCGGTTACAAGTGGGCAAAACATGGAGCTATGAACTATCATTAATTTTCTGCATTGTGGCTGACTGGCTTTTAAATATTTGTGTCTCTACAAACCCCATGAGAAAAAAAAACTGTCTCTGACTGAAGGCGTTAGCCGTTCAGGCTTTTGTCAAGATGCTGGGGAATTATGGGAAATGTAGTGCCTGTACTGTCATGTCATGTAGATCTGCTCGATTTGAGTTGAAACTCGATTTTAGATATTTTAGTGAGGCGCAGCAACATTTCTCTGGGGCAGTATATCTGACGATGTGCTTGCTTTAAGTATCTAAAGAAAGTTTTGTTAAAGTATAAAGCTTTGTTCACTCACAAATCGTGCCTATGCTAGTAAATAAAACCACTTGTGGACCTGATATAAAACAGCGCCTGCCAGTCTCTGGCACAGACTCCGGCTACAATTTAGCACGAGCAAGATTAGGCCAGCCATTTAGTCGAGTGATGTAGCAGGCTCTGAATTATGCATGTCTGTTTGGTACAGAGAGCGCTACCTGTATGTGGAACTCTTTATCTGTAAACCAGACAAACGATGAGTGTCGTCGAGCTTCTTTTTGTAGGTGTGTTTCCTCAGAGGCTTAGAGGGAAAAGTTTGCGATGGAGATGCAATAACGTGCCAGAACGAGTGTGACAGAGTGGGAGCGAGAAGAAGAAAGGCATGGCAACACACGAGATGTGATTGACAGCCACGTTTTGTGCTTTCACTCATGGACCTCCCACCTTCCTTGCAAAATGGTGGTGGTGGTGGTGGGGGGGGGGGGTTTGCAGGGAACAGAAGGGGTGAGGGAGGACGGCTCACGTGAAGCCAGTGGGTGGCGCCTGTTTTGTGATGAAATGCTCGATGCCGAGGGTGGAGGGGGTACCGGATCTCACGTTGCCATGGAGACCTTTGTGCCAAGCTGAGTGGCTTGCGTGTGACAGGGATGGGCCGTGTCTCAAACCAGTGCTGGAATTTAGTCGGACACCTCAACGGTCTTGTTGTTCACGAAGTCTAGGAAAAGTGCAGCAGGCGCGTCCCACCTGATAGCTCTGCTGATGTGACAAGCATTGAAGCTCAAATGTAATCTTTTTTCATGTGCTATCCAACTGAAGTTGGATCCCTGGAGCAGACTGCAAACCTCCGAATGTTTATTTGGATGAAATCGTACCCTCACATAAGGTTTGTGCAGGAAAGAACATTTTTTTTTCCACCTGGCTCTTTTGTTCCACATCGATTTTCACTTGGAGGGCTTTCAAGGTGTAAAACGACCACTGATGGCAATACGTCTTCCACCGTCACGTAAGTACAAAAGGAAATTGATCTGTTTCCTCCCACTAAAAGTTCAGAGCTCACATTTGTAAGCAGATCCATAAGTAAGGGAAAGGTGTGAGGAAGTGGGGAATGAGGAAGAGTCTTCGAGTGTTACCTGCTGCAGGATAAGAGGTGTTCTGGATGGAGGGACCATGAGTTCTCTTCGAGCCTGAGCATCTTCAGAGGCTGGATCAATACTTTATTCCATTGTTCAGCTCTGCCATCGATCCTCCAGAGGTTTCCTTTAATTAGAGCAGATCCAGATATAATGCAAAATGAATTGGTTCTCTCATGTTCGGACAACATAGTAACAATGAGCAGGTGATCCTGCAGTAATGCTGGGTCCCATATCTGCATTGATGCAACCAGTTTAGAGAAAGCAATTAATAGATTTGTAGTCAAGATCAAGTTTAGCTTTTTGTAATTCACTTTACATTCATTCTATATGATATATATTACAATAATAAATAATGCTACATTTTATCATATATTAAAATATACATAAAATGTATAGCTTAAAAAAATTGTTGTCTTAGTCATTACATTACATTACATTATGTTGCATTTGGCAGACGCTTTTATCCAAACGACTTCCAATAGTTAAGTACAAAATAATAATAAGTTAAGGTAAAACATCTTAGATAGGGCCTTAAGGAGGTCAAAGAGAAGTAGAGAAGAGGAAGAACGAGATGAGGTTAGAAGTAGTTAGTATGTTAGAGGTGTTAGGAG
>JAUZST010004719.1:0-16095 GCA_034779995.1 Parotocinclus haroldoi | reverse complement strand
CACTGGAGCGACAATAAATGGACGCGGACGGCTCACGCATGCACACACGCACACACAAAGAGCTAAAGCTAACGGAGTGGGGAAAGGAGGGGGAGAGGGTGAGCAGGATAAACAATGGGAACACACAGACTATAGTTTAACCACACTCAGAAATAACACACTCAAACACTCACCCGACGGAGAAAACAAGGAAACTCACAAGAAGTAGCAAAAGCTGGAACAAGGAAGGTATCACTAGGATAAACGCTCGGTATGATGGCAAACAATCAATACTTCGCCCCCGTACAGGGGAAAAGACAGAGCTTAAATAGAGAGACTCAGACCCGGAAATAACAAGCCGCACCTCGAGTGGAGAGAGGCGGTGATTAGAAGGAGGGGCTTAGCGAACGAGGGAGAGAGAGAGAGACAGAATCGGGATTCCTGACAGACACTATTAATCTCAATAAATTAAGCTCTTCTAAATATTTAGGTCCTAGACAGTAGGAATGCATTATCCAGTTGGAAAGTAAATAGTGATTAGGTACAATATTTACATGAACTGAATTGAATTTTTTACATTTAATTGAACATTTTAGTATTTAGTATTTTAGTATAGTTAGTCATATAGATCAGTGCTTTGGCTGGTCTGTCAGCCTCTCCTAGAAGACATCTGGAAGATTTTCAAGGAAAAATCAGATTCTTCAGCAAGGATACCATTTTAGCGATCGGTTCTCCTGGGTTCATTCAAGAAGTCGATTCACTGACTGAGAAGGCCACCGGCGTGCTTTCTGTCCCAATGGCCCTGAAGGACTGTGTTCGAAGAGGAAGAGGACCTGAAGATCAGAATCATCCAAGGATGTTGAGTGGCTTTATGCTTTATAGATATAAAAACCTAATAAGGCATTATGTTTATAGATATTTACCAAAAATGTAATAAATAATTCAATGAATAAATGAATACATGAAAAATAAATTTAGTTTTAATTGATTGATTAAAACTAAATACTAATAACTTATTATTCAATCATTAGTTGTAAAAAAAATGATTTAAATTTATATATATATATATATAAGCATCATTTTAATTATATATATAAATAATATATAAATAATATATATATATATATATATATATATGTAATTAAAATGCTGCTTCATGCTCGTGCACCTGTCTGGAGTGAGAAAATGCCACCTGAGGCAAATCTGAGCCACAAAATCATCAGAGCTCAGAGACTGCTGCAGCTACTGATTTTCAATAAATGTTTTGTAGTTGGTCATTGAGTCCTTTCATCATTTTTTACTTTAAGTCTAAACATATTTTTTCCTCATAGAAATAACGAATTAACACTAAATTTGGTAAAAATGTATTCTCTATCTCTGATGCCCTGTATTTCACAGTTTACTTAAGGCCACAATCATAACTAATGGCACTTGTTGTATAGATGGATAAAATGATATTAAAAAAAAACTATTTGTACTTATTCAGATTAATGTCATAACACAAACATGAGAGAAATGTAAACTTATACTGCAGCAACTTGATATGCTCTGGTTATTTAAACAGACCTCAATATAAGTAATAATTGCTTCAGAATTCGTGGCACACTTGGTAAAGATGAATAAAACATTGCTAAACCCTGATGGAAAGAGACTGGGGAACAATCTGAACACATGTCCTTCTGTTCAAGATTAATTCCCTTAACTGACTAATTTAGTAAACCCCAATTGGTATTGTACATCTGCCAACCTTTCTATTTGTTAGAATACAGATTCAAAAGCTTTGTGTGTTTCTGTTTAATGGAAAACAACAATTTTGAGATCTGTATTCTATTCTATCAACTGTTTCCGAGCCAGTGCTGGATGTCGGTGCTTCCTTAAGAGGAACAGGTAGTATTGACGCCGTGGTATGCCTGAGCCAGTAGGTTTTTTTATTTATAGTCAGCATGTTATAAATATTTATTCTGGTGCTCAGATGTGTTGAAATTTAAGCGGAAAAACTATTTTGGATACCATTATCTCGCTTACCGGTTGTCGATGCTAATGCGAGGATGCCGTTCTTAAATAACATAGAATTTTGACATGTCCTAAAGCTGTCCCAGAGCTCCAGTGCAGATGACAATAGATCTCAGTGTCTATTAGTGTCTGGTGATTGGTGACTGGTGAGCAGCAAAAGTCACAAGACCAAGATTACAAGACAAGGCCAGATCGGTTATTCCGTTAATGCTGAAGCAACAGTGTTTCTGGACAAACTGCACCGAACCTTGTTTTAAAATTGCTTAAATTAATTAATTAACCTAATACAAACTAGAAATGACACTTTTAAAATCCACCAAAGAGACTATTATGAACATTAAGGTCCTAGACAGTGTGATGCCATTATTCAGCCGGACAGTAAGTACAAATCTCAAAGAGAAATTAGATTGAACTAGAAAACAAGTCACTAAGGTCAAATGTACAAATTACTAGAACTAGAGAATGGGTTTTATGACACAATCTCAAGCTTTTAATCTTTTTAGAACAAATAACATTTATTAGTGTGCGTGAGTGTTCTTTTGTGTATGAGTGATAAGTGGGAGTGGTGTGTCAAGTGGTTATGCTGCTCGAAAATAAGGTAATATTTCATAATAAAATTATCAAAATTCTAAAAGATCTCCCTAAATTTTGTGAGCAATATAGTTGTTGCTGCTAGGATCAAGCGTATTCAAGAAAAATATATCACCATGGTATAATGATCACACCCATACCTAAAAGCAAACAGCTTGGAGTTTAGAAGTAAAATGAAGGTATTTAATATTGCTTAGAGGGCTTACATGAGTATAAAAAGATAAAAAGGCCCTCACTAAAGCTAAGGCTGTATATCTCTCCTTTCTCATGAGAAAAATGAGAATACTCCTAGATTTCTAATCAAAGCCATCTCTGTGTCTGTTTAATTTGCTGTAAATCAAGGCTAGAATCTTTTACTCCAATTGCTTATTGCGAACTGTCCAAATTGATCAGTTCTTTTAAGTCATCATCATGCTTATTACATCCAATTCTTACTTAGTTACTCAAATAATTAATACTTAATATCATAGAGCCACTGCTATTTTTTAAATTCATGCCTTACCTCTGGCTCTGTGCCCAGATCTTTTAAGTGTGCCGTAATTAAACCACTGATTCAAAAACCCAATCTTGATCCTTGTGTGCTGTCTCATTATAGACCAATTTCAAATCGACCTTTCCTTTCCAAAATCTGAAAAAAGCTGTCTATCAGCAGCTCTGTAGTTACCTGCAAAGTAATTGTATTAATTAAACATTTCAGTCAGGATTCAGGAACCATCATAGTACTTAGACAGCATTAATTAGGCTAATTAATGATCTATTAATAGATTATGGACCTGTTTCTTTTCTTGTTCTATTACATTTAAGTGCAGCATTTGACACTGTATTACTTAACTCTGACAGCACTAAGCTTTCAATAGTTGGACCCAAGGCTGTGAGAGACAGATTGGGTACTTCGCTCCTAAACCTATATGGCTGTATCGTAACATATGTAAAAAACTTCACATTAGCAGCATCACTAGAATTTCTTTCAGTTATGTAAACTGCTAAACCTATCCTTTCTTTTGAAGATACTGAGAAACCTTTATAACAGTTTATAACCTTGAGGTTGGGTAACTGTAACACTTTACCTACTGTAGAATGTTCTAGTAAATCTACAAATAAACTTCAATTAGTTCAAAATGCAGCAGCTCACTAGAACTAAAACAAATAATATCAGGCCTGTTCTGTCAAGGTACAGGGCTTCTTTTAGTTCCTAGAGTTAATCACGTCAGGGGGAAAGGCCTTCTCGCACATGGGCCCTCTGCAATGGAATAAAATTCCCCCTTTGGTTTGAGATTCAGACAAATGTTCTTCAAATGTTTAACACCAGGCTAAAACATATTTATACTGCTCACAAATATTAGGGGATATTTCATATTATGACCCTAATTTCATAAATAGTTGGTTACTGATTCATCATTTTAGGTGCAAGTTTTCAAAAGATTTGAAATTATATCAGGAATCTAGTAGAGGTCTTACAAATAGTGTAAAATACAGGTGAGTTTTCAAAAAGTTAAAAACAAAACTAAAATAAAAAAGGCATAAGGCATTTTAAAACATGAAATAAGATCTTAAAACAGTTATAGGCTTTGAAAACCCTGGTCTAAACTAGTCCACAATCCAATGGTTTAGACTGATTGTTTAGACTGGTTATACCACACATATAGTATGAGTATGAAAAAAAAAAAAAAATATATATATATATATATATATTTATATATGGGTGTGTATGTGTATGTGTGTGTGTGTGTATGTGTGTGTGTGTGTGTGTGTGTGTGTGTGTGTGTGTAGATTGTCAGCTCAAACCAGTCTCAGTAATTATGACTGTGGCATGAATGTTAGTGTGTCTACAGTAATGCCATGCTGACAAAATAATTAAATAGAGAATTGCCAGCCTGCTTATGAGCTGATACAGTAACTACAGTAACTCAGATAATCACTCTGTACAATTATATTGCACAGGATAGCAGCTCTTGTGTAGTTATCTTTGTCATAAACAACTGTGTTTGTACCATTTAGGTTGATTACAAGGCCTTAAATTTGATAAATTTGACAAAATAATTATGACAATGCACCCTCATCAAAGGCCCTCATCAAGCCCGAGAAAAACCACAAAATTAATTTTGTTTGCTTTTAATATAACTGCAGTGTGAAACAAATCTGACCAGGATCCCAGAATATGTTTTGTTGCGTAGGTTATTGTTATGGTTCTTTTCTTTTTATTTTGCTATTACTTTTCCAATTGTGGTACTAGAAATATTTTTTGACAAGATATTCATGGGCATGAAATTAAAGGACTGTCTTGCATGCCTCAAACAGTACATTTATCTGTTCAGTGCTTAACATGCATGGACCTTAATTTTTTTTTTAATCAAAATGTATTATGTATAATGTATTACGGCTACAATTTGAATTACCTCAAATATTCCACTCCTTCAGGTCACCCGAGTTAAGGTTGCAGCTATATTGGTCAATGATGCAAAGTCAAAATTTCCATTCACATCAAAACTGAACTCTGTGGGAAATGTTGTTAATGAAGTATATTCACTCTGGTAGCTTCCAATTACTAATTGTATGAATCACTCACAACATTTTGCTGATGTGTA
This sequence comes from Parotocinclus haroldoi, assembly GCA_034779995.1. NCBI lineage: Eukaryota > Metazoa > Chordata > Actinopteri > Siluriformes > Loricariidae > Parotocinclus > Parotocinclus haroldoi. The sequence continues at coordinate 10,927 of JAUZST010004719.1, read as the reverse complement.
TGTGTAGTGTGACCATGCCTTCACTAAATGACTGCTCTGCCTTAGCACTGTGATATCTAGAGAGGTAATATATTATGACATATGTAATGTAATACAATTATGTGGCAGTCATACACAATCACAGTGTGCGATTACCGAACACTGTTTAATCATGTAAATGTATCATGTGATTGTGTAATTTCATATAAATACACTAAGTAAGGCAATTTTTATTTCAGATTGCAGTCTCACTGCTTAGGCCAAAAAATAAATAATATAAAAAATACAGCTACCCCTGCCAACCCAAGGGAAGTATCTTTCATCATTATGAAGTGCACTGTTTTATTAATGCTATGAAATTGCTGATTAATTATTAATAAAGCACTAGACATGGGGTGACTCTTTTTTATGTTTGGCTACATTTGCTCCAAGCTGAAGTCTACACTGCATAATAAACACAGCACATCCAGACTATAAGAACCACTGGGGCTGCTGTTTTGTTGCTTTGGTAATGGTCATGGGATTTTTTATTATTATTAACAAGCATTTATTATAAGTATATATAGCACAAATTAGAATACCTGGGACAGCATGGAAAATGCACATACAAAAAAACTTTGACTATTATTTTATTGCTGAGAGTGTCAACACTCTGTCTGATCAACTTAATTTCATTTCGTACATACATTACTGCATTTATAGCCTTCATACCAGTACAGGGTTCTCGTTGTTGCTTTTTTTATTTCCACATTCTTCACATATTCCCCATTAGGGACAGGTCAGGGCTAGATGCAGGACAGTCCATTTCAAATAACCAATTCTTCCACGGCTTTTGTAATGTATGTCCATCCCAGATGCCTCTGAGCCATGTAGCACTTTCTTAATCACAATACATTTGTGAATGCAACTCTGTATTGTAGTGCTTGACAAAGCCAAAGTAATGGTTTACCCATGTGGTTAAAACAGCTATTGATGCATTATGGTTTTTGATGCTGTGCCATCTGAAAGATCAGATATATAATTTATTATAATAGTAATATAGCTTTACAATTCATATAGTTATATTAATGACTCAGTAACTTCTATTGTGTTTGATCTGAACATCTACAGTTAATCTCTTGAATAAAAACTTGTCTTTACAATGTTTAATACTACAAAGGAGTAGTGGGCATCCAAAACATACTACTGCTCTATTTGTATTTCTTTATTTTTTTCTGATTATTCACAACCCAGATAACCAGATGATTATTCAGCTCATTCACATGGAAATGGAAATAGCTCTGTTAGATTATATCTCACTTCAGCAGAAAACGTAATCAGTCTGGTCTGGTTTGACATTTTAAACTATTAGTTTCACAGAAAATCATGAGATGTCTGTAATCATAGTTGAATATTTCAGCTGGGAAATCAGCAGTGGCAGCACATTATTAAATCTCTGTGATGGTGGATTAAAATGACACTGTTGTGTTTCCCTTCACTTATTTAAATGGATAATTAGATTTTAAATGCAGATCAGGTGCAAATGCCTGCATATGTTTTAAATTGATTCACAATATCTAAGTTAACTATAATATATCTTAGTGTTTTGTTCTGGTGAGAGTAAATTAAGGCAGTTCACAATAATGAGACCACTGACACTACTAAACAGAAAATGATGCCGCAGTAATGCGATGACTCCAGCCACAGTGACTCTATGGACTTTTCCTAACTCAGAACCTTATTCAACACCAGTACAGTCCCACAGCACATCCTTACATCCTTGGTACATCCAAGGTGTGCTGTGGACGGAGTTTCTCCCTTTTGTGCTTTTTGTAAAAAAAAAAAAAGCAAACAAACAAAACAATTGTTAAATAATTCAAAGGTACACTGGTTGGATGAATCTTATGTGGATGAGTCAGAAATTATGGTTTATGAATAGGGCAAAACTATAAACAAAATAGTTACTTTGTTTATTTAAATTACCACATGATCAGGTAGTCTTTTAATCATTGATTGATACAGTTGAAATCCACTGGCCATGAGACTTTGGAATTATCATAGACAGTTTAAGATGACAAATTATTGTCTAGTTTGGTCCACAATATAGTTCTTCATGAGTTTCTGTTCTAGAACACTTATGGTTCAGACTTTTTTGTTATTTTCTTTGACCCAGAGACATGTACCCGATATGAGAACATACTTTGTACTCACAGTTTAAATGGTTATGTTTTTTTAGTCATATTCAGCAACACTGTGAAACAATGTTAGATAAACATTAAGATTTTGAAAAAATGAAAATCAGCTTAGTAATAAATCTGTCTGAAACAGTGACATGCACAGTGGGATCTTGTCTTTGCCCAGTTCAGATGTCCATAATGACCATTAGAGTTTCCTGGCACCAAACATTTGGGTGTATTTTTGAGTGTTACATTTGACCAGAAGCTCCCAAGTCTCAGTGCTCACTGGCTGGAAACTGAATCTGTGTAATGTAAGGTGCAGACTAAGGGTTTCCCCCATGTTATGCTAAGAAATTGCTTTGCCTTCTAGATTTGATTGTTGCAATATTTTGATGACTGGGTGTCTGGCAGTAATAAACTGATTAAGCTTCAGTGAGTTGAGAATAGACAGCTTACACTAACTGCCTTTTCAATTCAGTTCATAACTCATATCATTATGACATTTGGGTTTTGAAGGTTAAAGAGCCAAATGGAATATATTTACCTTATAAAACAATACATCAGCTTTGTTTAAATAGTGTTTTTTCAATTTAAGGTTAGAATACAGAGTTATAGAATTTACTACAGTCAGCCCTGAACTGTTTCTTTTTTTATAATTCTTGTGAACCTTATAGATTATGATTTAAATTGTATGGTGTTTTTTTAAGCCAAAAATGGCTTTGGCTATCTTTGAGAAATTGGGAAAGGTTTATCTATAAGATTCTTGTTTAAAGGTGCAGATGTTTTGTTGCTGTAATTGTTCACACCAAAAAGTAAAAGTTTATTAATGTGCAGAAATGTTTTTACATGTCTTTATGTCCTCTACAGTCAAGTAACAACATTTACAAAGTCCATTACTGTCTAGTTTACTGACTTTGTTTCTTATGATGTCATGTTTTATGCAGCTAGAAACATTTGAAAATTGTATATTTCAATTGCTAATGATGTATAAATATATTAACTTCTGACTTAAAAATATTTATTATGACTTTATGCGGTGGGGCACATCATCATGAAATCATGCTGAATACAGACAGATTTTATTAATCATAAATGCATTAGCTAATGATGTGTTAATAACAAAATATGAATTGTTAATAACTAAATGAAGGAGCAGCACGGTGACGCAGTGGGTAGCACAGGTGGTCTGCTCTGGGTCCTTTCTGTGTGGAATTTACATGTTTTACTCCGGGTACACCTCCTAGAGTCAAAAGAATTGCATGATGGGTTAATTGGTGTCTCTAAAGTGTCCATAAGGTATGAGTGTGTGTGCACTAAGTGTGTGTGACTGAGCGAGTGAATTAAAAAGCAGAGTAATCCAGCAAGCAATGGTTGATTTGCCTGAAATGAACCAACAAGTAAACAGTGTCTAATGGTCTTTCATTAATTTATTGTTAATAAACCTTTAGTCTTATTGTATGCTTAGTTATGTATTGTAAAAAGTTACCATAATAGTGTCATTAGTATTTAGCAATATAATAATAGTAATAATAACCATTAAAACAATAGTATTTAAATAGTATTTAGCAATATCATAATACATTATTTTATATTGTGGCAAGGTAGAGTGGATACTAAGTCACACTTAGGACAATAGTTTTAGATGTTTTAAAACTTTCAGCAAGTGCAAAAGGGAAAGGCTTCCACAGTGATACACCATGGGCTTAATGAGAATCTGTAAAGGGATTTGGCCTGTCGCGTTGACTCCCTGACCTCTAACAAGCTAATCACATCACTGTTTTCGTGCTATGTGCTATCGCTTCACTTTTGTTAGTTCCAGGATTAATAAACTGAGGGGCAGCTACTAACAGGTTGTCTCTGATCTCTCTTTTTCAGTTGAGTACTGCAACCCACCACTATTTATTGTTTATTGTCAGGACAGGACATTCAGTAATTGTGAAAAAGCAGGTGCGTGATGTTCTACAGTGGCTCCTGTGACTTTTTGTGAAGGCACAACATTTTTTTCTCCCATAACTTGCTGGCTTGGGCTAAAAGAAGACATTGTTTCTGATTAGAATCAGTTCCTGGGTGTGCATTGCTTGTATGTTCCCTGTGTCATTTTTAAGCTGCCCTTTCTTCTTATTGCAACTTGGCTTGCTCATTAAAGACAATAGCTTATTTACCTATATAAACCACATGGTACAATTGATTTGAATTAATTGAATTGAATAATAGAATAAACGTAAAGTAAGGAGGGTTTAGGGGGAATTCTGTATTTATTCCGGTCTGGAGGTTCTTAACTGTTCCAAGCTAATTTGTGACAATGTTTATGTAACAATGTAAAGTTGCTTCGTGACATTGTGTATTGTAAAAAGAACTATACAAATAAAATGTAATTGAATTGAAATTCTTAGCTCTCTGAGCTACTTCTTGCATATAATGCTTCATACCACACATTTTGATTTATTTTATATAAATATTCACCTTTCTGTTGCGCTTCTTCCATGGCATTGGTTGCCGCTTGCTTATTAATGCAGCTGTCTATCTATGCACTGTTTGTCTGTGCCAAGCCTTAAATCAGTAGGGTGTACTTGTGTTGTGATGATTCATCATTCAGTATGTTCATTAGTCTCTTGCAATTGGATTTCCTTTTGTGTCTGAAATTTCATGGGTTTTGCTTTTCAACCCTTCATGTTAGAGTTCCCTAAGGCCTGTTGTTTTATAGCCATCCCATCTGATCAGTGAACTGTTGTATAGTAATTTATTTTTTAAAAATAAAGGGCCTGAGCATATCTCAGGGTTGTGTAAATATTATATGGAATAAGGAATGCTGTTGGGTAAATAATATGGCTACAATAAAAAGATGCATTCAAAGCAGCTGTGTCCAGACTTTTGAATAGTACTGTATACATTTTTAATACACCATGTCACGTTTCTTGCCATTTTGTTGAAAGCTCTGATTTTTAATTTCCAACCATTCAACTTGTGTTTTATTACCTTCAGAAACATTTGTGATATGCACATAGGTGTAATTGACTAAATACCCTAAAGAGGAAACAAGCATCAAATGGCCATGGTTACTAAGCAACAATCAAAGCGTCCTGAGGCATAGAAAGTCCTTACTCTGATTTCTTATAGAATATACTGCTTACATGGTCACTTGAATAAACTAGGGACAATGATTTAGTTATCAAAAAGCATTCATTTAGTTAAATATACAGTTTTTATACCTTTCTGAATGTAGGGTAATAGATTGTTAATGCCTTTTACTTGCACGTTTATTAAACAGACAACAGGTTTTGAGCCATTTGTGAACAGTTTGGCTTTCCATAATGTAGGGAGTTTCTCTGCAGTGTTTAACTCACCAATTCACAGCTGCAACAGCACCCATGCACTGTTTCAGCATCCACGCACTTCAGCATCCATTACTTAATCTCAGCTTTTTCTCACCATCTGTATGTGTGAATATTATAACAACAATTGAGAACATAGCTATAAAGTTAAGTGCAGAAACTGTCAGGCATATTTAAAGTTATAACAAAGAAACTGTGGATTAAAGAGGACATTTTTTCCGGATAGTCATTTCCAAGCTGCAAACACACAGGAGTGTGTCACCTGAAGCAGGTCAGAATTATGCTGATCAATTGAAAGTGCTGATTGACTGAAAGTATCAATTTAATTTGAACGTGTGACCAATTCAGGTCTATGATTGTGAATTCTAATTTCTTTGTAATTAAAGTGTGTGTGGGGGTGTGTGTGCGTGTGTGAGAGAGTTAGAGAGAGAGAGAGCGAGAGAGAGAGAGAGAGTGCTATATGATATTCTTCCCAAACTTTCTATAGACCTGTTACCCTGACATATAAATATTCCTGGTAAATAGCCCATATAGCCCCTACACACGTTGACTTTGATAGCAAATACACATAAGTGCATATAGCTATTATACATACATATAAGTACATACATGTACGACATAAGGCTTTGAAAAAGTAATATATTTTAAGTAATCACACCAATTGCTTATCACACACTAATGGGAATAAAATATTAGATATGATGCACTTAAGTATTTGCTACCATATAGGAGCTTAATCATTGGGATGCTGAAATCAATCAGCATATCTGTTACATTTTTCATGCCATTTTCACCACAATTGTTTCCTTAACAGCTAGACTTGATGAAATATAATATGCTGCACTCAATTCAATTAATTTATCTAAGCTGATGTTAAAATTAAATTGCTGTCTGATGTACAGAGTCGAAGACAAAATACAGGGAGAGTGTCTGTGCCATTTGTATAGGGAAGTCAATTTTATTTACATTCATTTGAAGTTAAATTTATTAGATCAGTATCAATTGGAAACCATTTATTTACACGATTTAAATTGTTAAGATTTGACTTCACTGTGTCAGGATTTCCCTATCTCCTCCCCAAAACATTCTAGTAGGTAGATAGCCTATTTTAAATTGTATTTAGGCATGCAGTAAGACAGTGTCAACAAAAGTGTGTAAAAATCTGTGATGCACTGGCAGCCTGATTTTAATTTTTTTAACTTGCTCCACGATATGTTTAATGAAGGCCCCTGACCCCTATGACACTCACCAGGATAAAGTAGTTAGGGTGATGATTACATAAATTATTCAGTCTTATTATAACCAGTAACACAGAAAGATTGGCTGATTGCAGATTTAAAGGCTTAGTAAAGGAAATTAAATTAGAACTTACCCAAGGCCTCTGCCTGTTATTGTAACTCTCCCTATACAGATACTTGTTTTTATTTTACTTATTCCTTTATTTATATGCATTAATAGCCATTTCTGCAACAGACAATAGGTTTAATAAAAACACAGGGTTACATCAAGACTACTTATAAACTGGCCCAGTGTGAAGGGGTTTGACTAGTATGAATGTAACCTTGCCTTTGTCACTAATAGCCATTAATGCTGTTGTGAATATATATATATATATATAAACAAATAAAACGTGTGTGTGTGTGTGTGTGGAAAGAGCTGCATACTTAATCCTGTTGTTTGCAGGATTCAGAAGAATGAACATGAACCAAACTGCAGGAGTTACAAACCAGTACAGGAGATGCTCCACAGGAGGAAAGGTAAATGGCATTTTAATATGAACTTTTGGTTTTCGGTGTTCCATGTGAATGTACGGATGAAGCTAGAAGCAGCACAACTACGGAGGTCTTGTGAGCAGCATTAATTAGGAAAGTTGTGAATTACTGCATGTATACTTCTCAGAACAGCAAATCTACAGAATTAAATATCATTACTAAGCATGCACTAGTTATGTTTTAGAAATATTTATATAGGACTGCCCTTATTTGTTCATGATCCATGTTCTTAGTATCCTAATTTCTAGACTAGATATTAGTTCTTGTGTTCAGAGTTTAAGTGAAATGCAGTCACATGATGTCACATGTGCAGTGTTCATCACAAGTACTGTAAAGTGAAAAAGGCTTTACAGTCTAGTGGTAGATGACATAAATATGTTACAATATATTACAAAATTTAAGAAACAAACACCTCAGCAGGTGACTGCAATGATCATAATGTTAATGTGTTGGCAGCAGGAATGTAGAGAATTGTGATACCCATGAGAATGTGTGTTGTCACCATTGGTCTGGAGTGCTGATTAAAGGCACTTTGAGGAATCCTTATGAGGGATAAACTTTGTTATTTCACTTGAGCTGAGAAATATCCTTTTGAAATTTGCTTATTATCAAAGGGATTGCTACAAACACTTATATAAATAGGTGGGTGGATTTTATGAAGTGTGTGCTTTACACACTATCATCCATTTCTGCTTTAGGAATGAATCATATATGATCATAAATGATCCATGTTACCATTTCCTGCAGGGTCTTAGCGCGTTCGCTGATATAGCATCAGTACTCTCTCTGTCAGTGTCACCACTGTCCTAATAGCTATATTATTTTATAAGTTCCCTACTGGGTTTAATTAATAGTTAACTTGCATTTAGCAATGAGAATTAGGAACAAAAGGCCTGACAGCTCCAGAGACCCAGGTTCAAGTCCTGGTTGTAGTTGTTTATCACTGTGGCTTTTCTCCAGCTACTCTGGTTTATGTCAGCATTATGTCAGTTGGTATCCTTAAAGTGTCCTGGTGTGAGATTTTGTGCATATGTATGTGTCCTGTGATTGATTTGCACCCTGTACAGGGTAGTTCCAGCCTTGCACCCTGTGCTGCCAGCAATGCACCAGCTCCCCATATCCCTAAATTGGAGTGTAGTCTGTGAGTGAGTGAATGAATGAGTGAACAAATGTTTTTTAATGAAAATTAAGCAATTAAATTATTACATTATGATATAATAAACAGTATACAGTCATCATGCTGTATATTTGATCAGGTAGACAGATTTAGTGATGCGGTAAAGCAAAGATGTCTATACCACATCAGCGGTCAAAGATGTAAAAAAAGTAATCTGTCCCAAACTCTCTGCACGTTGAATGGATTTTCACACGCTTGGAAAAAGAAACACTTGGAAAATGTCATCCTCTTTTTTTTGTTTTCAGGATTGGTTGTGCTGACATGAGCAGTTTTCATTATGAATAGACATTTTTTTTACATTCCAACAAGCCATGCAATTCAGTAAACTACTGTATATTAGGCATAAATGAAAGTAAGTAAAACTAATTAAAAACACTAGTCAAGTGGCAAAGAACTGTTCTATGGGGAAAACTCGACTGGTGTTGCCTCCAAAAAAAGGATGTCTAGGATGAAGGGTTTTGGAACATCAAAGGAACATATATTGCCTGTGTGATAATCTGTGTATGAAAACAGACCCATAGGTGTGCTTCTGTTAGACTAGCTTTTAATCTGCATTCTGTCAAAACTTGATCTTTAAATAAATCTATTACTAGAAGAAGATGAGTATCCTTATTCTTTCAAACCTACCTGTGGGGTCCCAAGTTATACAATGGAGAATATTCGTAAGATAACTCCCAGGGTCCAACGTTATCTTGAAATGTATCCCAAAAATCACTGTGGATGCACTAAAATGTTTACCCTGGACAAGTCCATAGCAAGGTTCCATAATTAAAAGAAAAATCCCAACCTTCAAATTGCAAGTCCAGTTCATGGTACAAACACAGGTCACATAATATAGTCTTGACTCCAATCTTCATGAGCTGCAACAGAAAATGTAAATAATTTCATTTGGTTAATAAACTGTAGAGGTTTATAGACTCAGAGTTCATTTGCCACTAGAAGTCCCTGCCAATATGAATGGTAAAATAACCCCCCTTTTCTGTTTAATGGGTGTTGTAGGTGTCATGGGCATTTATGCTGTAATGTCTGTGCAAAACTGCCATAACATAGTAAATAATTGGGCATGCCTTCCAAATCAACACTGAAGGGAGACTGTTGGCAGGGTTGAGAACAGGGTATGTCCAGGGCTACCAAGGCAGGAGTAAAAATAACAAGTCATAAATACACAAAAATGTAAATTATTTAAACATCTCATGACACTTGTGAGTGTCTTGTGATAAACAACAGAACGTTTAAATGCCTTTTAACAAGCCATTTGAATATAACGTTTTAATCTGAGCTGTTGAAGTGATGTCTTGAAAGACAAGATACCATAAACAGCTTTCATTTGGGATTTTCTCCCATGAAGAATTCAATACACAGCACCTCTCTACAACAAAATCTTGACATGTAATAGCTTACCAGAGACACGAATGGTTAACAAGTTTAGACAAGTGATAAGCAAGGGTGAATAGGCAGGCATTGTATGTGCTGCACACTCCTTCCTTGTGTCCAGTCTGAAGTGTCATATGCTCTGTAATACTAAAAGTACTGAACTGGCTTAATGTGTACATTATTTATTTGCTTAATTTATTATTTTCTTTCCAATTTTGAAAAAAAATAAGCATAATAATCTTACACTGACAAAGGAATTAAATGAAAGACCAGTGAGGAGTTTAAACTAAAAAAGATCACTCTATGAGCAAGGATTGTAATAGTACAGAAGTTCACATAGGAAAACAGTGTGTATGACTGGGTTGCAAAAATAAAGCTGATTCAAAAATAATATTGCTCTGTGTCTGAAGGCAACTAAGGGCACAAGGGCAGGAACAACCGTAGACGGGGCCGATCCTTTGTAGGGCACACACACACACAGTCACACACTAAGGGACACTTTTGAGACATCGATTAACTTAACATGCATGTCTTTGAGCTGTGGGAGGAACCCAGAGTAATCCCATGCAGACACAGAGAGGACATGCAGACCACACAGAAAGGACCCAGGACGTTCTTGCTATGAGGCAGCGGTGCTAACCACCGAGCCACTGTGCTGCCTAAAGATGATTAAATTACATTTAAATAATATAATTATATAATAAAAAGAAAATAAATAATAACATTAAATAGTTCATCATTAGGGCAACACTAACAAAAAAAATGTGTGCATGGCAGGTTCAAATGGTTCAAATAGAGCACTGCTGTGTGTCTGCATTTAAGTTCACATGGACAGGCCATCTACTGGAAAAATATTTTATGTGAGGATGAGACCAAAACCAAAAAAAAATTGTTTACTTTTTTTAATTCTCATTTGTTTTGTATGATAAATGTTTTATTTGGAGAAAGGATAACAGCATAAGAACCTGATTCTATCTCTGAAGCATGGTAGTGGTAGTATGGTAGTATTGATGCATTTGGGCTGAATGACTTTACATTTCCAGCATTTAGCAGACGCTCTTATCCAGAGCGACTTACAATTAATACAGTCTTACATTTTTAAACAATTGTGGGTTAAGGGTCTTGCTCAAGGACCCA
>JAUZST010004718.1:0-16098 GCA_034779995.1 Parotocinclus haroldoi | reverse complement strand
CAAGGAAAAACTCCCTAAAATGGTAGGAAGAAACCTCGGGAGGAACCAAGACTCAACAGGGGACCCGCCCTCCATGGTCTGTTATCAATCACTGATACCATGTGCAGCATGAAAACTCCGGCAGCACTACTATAGCACATAAAATCCAAGGCAACAGGCAAGAGCCGACCTGAGCCATCCGTCATAGTCTAAATCTAACCTAAAGCCTGAGTAAATAAGAATGTTTTTAGCCTAGACTTAAACATTTGGAGAGTTTCTGAATCTCTGACTAAAGTAGGAAGTTTATTCCGTAGCTGGGGGGCTAAATATGATAAAACTTTCCCCCCTGCAGTGACTTTTTAAATTCTAGGTACTGGAATTATTTACTTGATTTTACTATTACTTTAATATACTGTCAAGTATTTATTCAATTAGCATCCGGGCCGCCCATGGAGGTCGTGTCCCTTTTTGAGTCTTGTTTCCTCCCAAGGTTTCTTCCTTCTGCTTTCAGGGGGATTTTCCTTGCCACTGCCGCCCTAGGCTCGGTCAGGGATTGTTTGGGATCGGCCTTTTAAGATCATATAAGATTGTAAAGCTGCTCTGAGACGTTGCTCCGTTATAAAAAAAAGCACCATAGAAATAACTTTGGGTTTGAATGGTGTAAGAGCAAGTAGGGAACTTTCACATTCACGACCCACGCAACAAAATCAGTTCATCCAAATGTCATCTGCATTTGAATCGACAGGGCTGGACTGTGCATTTACATTTGATGTCGTTTAGCAGACGCCCTTATCCAGAGCGACTTACAATTCATACGGTCTTACAATCCAAACCATCGTGGGTTAAGGGGCCTTGCTCAGGGACCCATCTGTGGCGGAGGTGGGATTTGAACCCTGGACCTTCTGGTCCATAGTCCAGCACCTTAACCGCTAGGCGAGTGAGAAACAGAACAGAACACAAAATAAACATTCCACTGGACTCAATATAGCTCGGTCAAAAAACTGCCTTGCTTCCCACATCTCTGGCTGCAATCAGTGGCAAAATGACGTGACACCTACGGATAAATAAAGATACACAAAGTTCTCTAAACAAAGACTAAATTGTACATTTAGAAAATGGCTATTAACCATCCTTAAATTAACGTATCAACGTATTTAACTCTTTTAACTAAATTGTCACTGCAACTGAAGTCACCACGATCGGGCTCTTGCAAAAATGAACAGTTGACAATAAAATCATGGCAACCCAAAAGTTTAAAACTTACCTCTGAATGGGCTCTGTCTTGCTACAGGAATGGCTTGTATAGCAAATCCTCAGAAAGCCTGTTATCGTTCCTACATCTTTCCTACTTCCAGTGACACTGCTCACTAACATTAGGGGCTATTTCATTCTGAAGCATCCCCTAATGTTTGTGAGCTATGTTAGAGCCCCTCAATGGCTATCCCGCCTGTTCTCCATGTATAGGATGGGGCCACGCTTCTCTGTGCTGTTCCTCACTTGAACTATCGCAAGTGTGAGCGCGTGTTCCTCAAATGCTTCTTCCTGCACAGACAGAAAACGAGTAAAAACATTTTTTTTAATCCTCCGCTGTCTCAAAGTGAGGAGCTTCCGCCAGTGAAATCCCTTGATATCTCACATTTCACATTGAAGGCGTTTAGCGGACGCCCTTATCCAGAGTGACCTACAACTCATACAGTCTTAAAGTCCACCGATAAACATTTATGCAGGGTGGAATTTGATTTCTTAGGTCAAATTTCCGGAACACAAGGTCAAAATTACATCGGGCAAGTACATCATAAAGTACATCGTCAGCGACAGTGAGAGTTTGAATAGCTCGGGTTAAGCTGTAGGCTAGATGTTTGTTCTTCCACCCACCATCTTAATGGTTTTCGTCCAAGCAATAGTTTGAGAATTCTATAGTTTCAGTTTTCAACAACTTCCGTAGCTCTTCCGTAGACGGGGGCATCGGCTGTGAATCTTCCTCTTAAAGCGAATTACGCTTTAAAATGCGTCTACAATTTACTGCGTTAAAATGACGCACGTTCAGGGATCACGGACCTTGATTTCCTCAGTTAAAATTTTATGATCGTCCCAGGTCATGTCTGCATTCAGCCGACGCCCTTATCCAGAGCAAGAGTCGTGCGACAAACTACAATTTGTGGTATTTCTATGGCATTCCTCTAGTGCGGTTTAATTTAACACCTGAATCAGGTTGAAACTGTATGTGGTAAATTAGCGTCGGATGGAATTCAGCAGTGAATTACTACAGATCTAGGGAGTCCTGTGGTTAATTACTGTAGAACGATATGCATTACTGGGAGCAACACCCAGGAAAAAAGGCACAAATGTAAAAAAGTGGAACCACGAAGTGGTCAAATTACCATCAAAATATGGTAAAATTGTGAAATAACACTGCTCAAAGTCAACCAAGTTTACAATTGTGATATGAAATTTCAGAACAGGAACATGAATTGGCCAAAATATGATCTGAATTACTATCAAAAAGTCATGGTAGAACTGTGAACTTTATGGCCTACCTGTGAAAGCTCACATTAAAACTGTCAGGCAAGTTACGATCTAACAGTACATCCCTACTGAAAAAAACAAGCAATGACCAGTATCAGATCCATGCTGGTTTAAGCTGGTAAGGTGCTGGTTTTGCTGGTAGACCCAGCATAACCTTGCTGGTTGCCCAGTATGACCTTGTTGGTTTTGTTGTTCAACCAGCATGTGCTAGTCACCAGCATCCCCAGAAAAGACCAGCATGCACTGGTCACCACCATCCGAGAACCAGCAAAGACCAGCATGTGCCGGTCACCAGCATCCCCAGCAAAAACAGCAAAACACTACAAACGCTGGTCAGCACCAAGTCCAGCATCCTGTTTTTCAGTAGGGATTTTTCCTGGACAGAACTGTACTCTTAGTACTTAGTACTCTTACCTTACCCAGGAAGTAACTTAACTTAAAATTACAAATTACCATCAAAATTCAGGGTAGAGTTGTGAAATAATTTATGATCAGCTCATGGTCAGCCAAGTTTACAGTTGTACTATGAAAGTTTGACAGTGGAACCATGAAAAAAATTCATAGTAGAGCTGTAAACTTTATGGACACACTGTGAAAGTTCACATTAAAACTGTCGAGCGGTTTACAGTTTTACTATGATATTTTACAGTTTTTTTTTCCTGGGTATGATTCAAAAAGACCTGGGTTGAGGATCTTGCTCAGTGACCTAACAGTGGAAAGATGACAGAAGAGGGATCTTCTGGTTGGTGCTCCATTAGCTAGCTCGGTCCCGCATATAGCTAGCCATCCCAGGAAAAGACAGACTGTTAGATTTCAGCTTGGCCATAAAGTTTCACATTTCTACTATGGATTTTGGTGGTAATTTGGCCACTTCATGGTTCCACTGTCGAGTTTCGTAGTACAGATGTTCCTGGGATGGGATTAAAACCTCACACGTTATAGTATGAGTTCAGAAACCAGCGTCAAGCTGTACTACTGTCAACAGTAGTACTTCAGCTCATAGCTTTGAAGTTTTGTGCTTTTCCCAGGAAAAAAATGTACTGTGAGATTTCATATTAAGACGTTTACAGTTTGACCATTCAGTTCCCTACTGAAAAATAACAGACCAGCAGGATGCTGGACTTGGTGGTGACCAGCGTTTGTTTTGTTTTGTGTTTTTGTATGGTGATGCTGGTCTTTGCTGGTTTTTGGATGGTGGTGACCAGTGCATGCTGGTCTTTGCTGGTTTTTGGATGGTGGTGACCAGTGCATGCTGGTCTTTTCTGGCGATGCTGGTGACTAGCACATGCTGGTTGAACAAAAAACCAGCAAGATCATACTGGGCAACCAGCTTTGTCAGCAAGGTTATGCTGGTTAATCAGCAAAACCAGCACCCCACCAGCTTAAACCAGCATGGATCTGGATGGATGCTTGTTGTTTCAGCAGGAATAATTCACAGTTCTATTATGATGTTTGGTGGTAATTTGGCCACTTCATGGTTCCACTGTCGAATTTCGTAGTACAGATGTTCCTGGGATGGGATTAAAACCTCAGACGTTATAGTACGAGTTAAAAACCGGGTCAAACCGTATGTTTGAGTCCATCGCGTTTTAAAAGAGTAGTACTTCAGGTCATAGCTTTAAAGCTTCTGGCAGTTTTAATGTAAACGTTTACAGCTTGACCACCCTACTGAAAAAAACAAGCATTGCCCAACATCAGATCCATGCTGGTTTAAGCTGGTGGGGTGCTGGTTTTGCTGGTAGCCCAGCGTAACCTTGCTGGCAATGCTGCTTGCCCAGTATGACCTTGATCTGGTTTTGTTGTTCATCCAGCACGTGCTGGTCACCACCATCCAAAAACCAGCAAAGACCAGGATGTGCTTGTCCCCAGCAAAAACATGTTCAAAACACGACAAACGCCGGTCACCACCAAGTCCAGCATCACGGTGGTCTGTTTTTTTTTTCAGTAGGGATACAGTTCACAGTTCTCCCATGATTTTTTGATGGTAATTTGTACACTTCGTGGTTCCACTGTCAAATTTCCCGGTCCACATTTTCCCCTGGTCGAGCAAACAGAAACACGTTACCGTTTAATCTGCTAAAATGCTTAACATTTTGCGTGTGAATATCGTATCGTGAACTGTCTTCGGTTCGCTAGCAAGGGCGTAACAACCCGACGGGGTAGTTAGGCACCCTAGTTAGGGCGCAACGCGAATCGGGACGGGTCCGTGACAGATCACGCCTCCATCCATCAGCTGACCGGAGCGGTCGCGTGACGCTTATGTTTAGTTCGCGTTACCGGACTGAGGCTGCAGTTTATCGTCGCGAGCGATGCGTTTAAGCGGTGAGTAAGCGCGGCGTGTTACGTTATCTTAACTTTCTCTGAACGCCTCTTTCTTTTTCTTTCTGAACGTCTCTTATTCTTATTATACAGAGCACCGTATTCACACGAAACCGTTTCCCCACGCTTACACACTTAAAAGTTTAAGTATGTTGTTTATACGTTTATTCTGACAAATTATAACCTTTTTTTTAAATGTCGTTGAAGCCTCCTCTGTTTTCACTCAGCCCAGCAACGTTAGGCAAGAACATGTTTTATAGGGCAATAACACAAGCGGGTCAAAGTCGAGCCACGGGCTTGACTTTACGACCAAACAGAAGACTAAATATCGAAATGGAAAACGTGTATTAAATGTTCAGGTTAGAGGAGAAATCAGAGGTCGCTAAGGGCCACTTTAGAGACACCAATTAACCTAACACGCATGTCTTTGGACTGTGGGAGGAAACCGGAATACCCGGAGTAAACCCACGCAGACACAGGGAGGACATGCAGACTCCACACAGAAAGGACTCGGGCTGTTCCGCCCTGGGGTCGAACCCGGGACCTTCTTGCTGTGAGGCAGTGGTGCCCCCCCACCCCCCAACCGAACCCCCGTGCTCCCCCCGAGTCTCGCACAGCGGGACCATGCAAGATCTCCAGTCTTTAGAAATTCACGGCTCGTAACTAAAAACCCTTGTGTTTTTTCTTTAGGCGTGGACGTTAGCAGTAGCAGATCGAGGTCAGTAGTCGGTACGAACCACAGTATTTGGTTGGAACTCTCTGACTGAAATGCAGCGGGCGTTTGGCGTTTGGCGTTTTCCGTTTAGCCTGGGGCTCAGATCACAGAGCCCTCTGCATTATTAACGTTTAAAGCGCGTCAGTTTATACTAAGTACACTAAAAGCGTTCTTTATTCTCAGGAAATCGGAATACTGCTCTGTTTGGACTGATTACGGCTGTAATAGCACGGATGAACGAACTATTAAGGCTACATTCCCAGCATGCCATGCTTCAGTAATCTGCACACTGACAGCACCTGTCACTGACCCTGTAATTGCTGATAGTGCACAGGAAACATTCGCTCGTTTCCACTTACCTGCGTAACACAAAAACAACACACATGCCTTGTTTTCTTCGGGGTGTTTTGTGAGTGGCAGCTTCAGAGACTGAATGTCTGCACGGCTGATCGCTTAAAGTTCAACACAAAAAGAAGGACAAACAAAACGTCACTCGGACTCCACAGGAAACCAGTAGCGCTGTGCGGTTTAAACGCCGGAGCTTCGCGTTTTGTTGGCTGAGACACGTTTACAAAATGATACGCCATCAATAAGCCGTTATTGTGCACTGTTTATGTAACCTGCTATCGTTATCCTATTACCGTTGTGATTTTTTCCGTAGTGTGTCCTCACAATTTGACAAGTCTGACCTAATTCCTCTGGGCCTCATTTCTTTCTTCCTCGCTGCCTTGCTAAAAACGCAAAAGAACCCAGAGGTTTGCTTTAGGTCACTGAGGTTAAACCTGGGTGGAGGTGGAGCTTTAAGTGGCTTCAGTAATCAGTGGAATGAATGGTAGTCAATGGAGTTGACTGAGAGAGACGTCTTGGCTATTTTAGGCTATATTTATGTGTGTAAAGCGAGTCTGTCGTAGTGGCTTACAGGAAGGTGTGTGTGTGTGTGTGTGTGTGTGTGTGTGTGTGTGCGCTGCGTCGTGGACTTTTCCCAAAGGTTGTTAAAACCATTGTTGAGGTTTCTTGGTCTGCAGCGGTTCTTCAGACGTTTCTTGTCGATTCTCTGTATTTGGTTATGAGGGAGGTAACAGTGCCGTGTGAAACTGGTGGATCTTTCTGGGTGTCGGTTGTTGAGGTCGGTTGCTATGATACGGCAGCATCTGTCGGCAATTCCACCTTCATTTCTGTGCGTGGCGAACAAACGTTTTGAACTTTGTGTTCACGAGAGATATTACAAATCTGATCGCACCAATCGATTTCTGAGACAATTCTTTGATATTGTCCTGCACGACCCCCTTCCCGTGATCAAAACTTACCCTTGATCCAATATGGTGGCCTTCATGATGGTGGCCATGTCCCGGACATAGTCTAAAAGACAGCGACTCTGGGCGCAAGGGCAAGAACAATCCAATATGGTACATACACAGACACACACACACTAAGGGCCACTTTAGAGACACCAATTAACCTAACACGCATGTCTTTGGACTGCGGGAGGAAACCGGAGTAACTAAGGGCCACTTTAGAGACACCAGTTAACCTAACACGCATGTCTTTGGACTGCGGGAGGAAACCGGAGTAACTAGGGGCCACTTTAGAGACACCAGTTAACCTAACACCCACGTCTTTGGACTGCGGGAGGAAACCGGAGTACCCGGAGTAAACGAAAGAAAGCAGCCGTTAGATGCTTTAAGCTTTTGGAGAGACGCTGGGCATGATGGGAAAGGTAGTTCCTGTAGAGCACCTGTGTAGCATGGCATGGGGTGGGGTGGGGTGCGTCTTGTTAATCTTCCAAACTGTTTCTTACTCACATCATCTCCACTTCTATCATCCACCACCAATCCACCAATCAACCAACCAATCAATCAATCAATCAATCAATCAATCAATCAATCAACAAAGCCCAACATTAAAGCATCAGGTGTGATTATAAACCAGTACTGAGTTCTCACCACCTGATCTGACCGTTTCCACCCAGGATCTCGAGAGGATCACCACAACACCACAACATCACAATATCCCAGCATCCTTACCTTCGGCTCAATCCAGACTCTTCATCGGGATCATCAGAATATTGATTAATCCGTTCCGATCAGTGATCGATATCTGTTCATCGGGGTTACAGGCTCAGAGAAGAACACATCCAAAACAGAGCAAAACAGGACTGGGGACCTCAGGACCTCAGCTTTGTTCACTGACTTTACCAAACTGTTAAGAGGACTACTATTTGGCCATGCGGTCACGTGACCACTAGAGACAGCGGTGCGTCATGGGAACTGTAGTTCTTCTCTTGATGACGGGTGACGCTTTTATTGTGCGGCTACAAACGTTTTGTTTAGATACTTTTGGAGAAAAAAAAAAAAAAGGGAAACCCATAGCTTTCAAACAAGAAGAGGTTTTGTGTTTGTGTGACAAAAAGCCTCAGTCCTTTTCTTTTAAGCGAATTAAAAGGGGACTAAACGGACACCAGTGAAACCAGTCTGTTCTGAAAGGAAACCAGTGCGCTGAAAGCCCTGGCCTATAAATACTGAAATGAGTTCTGCTCTGTGTCTGTGGAACAAGTCTGAATCTTCTGGGCCACAATCTAGAACACGAAACAGAAGTGGGTCAAGGTGAGGACGCAACCCAGAACCGTCCTTATTTTAGTTCTCCTTAGACACTGACACCTAATTATTAATTATTATTAGACACCTAATAATAATCAAAAAACAAGATTTATACCATTAATGATAATAATAAGGCTAAAAAATAAATAAATAAATAAAAAAACAGTACAAATATTAATAATAATAAATATATCATTATACAAAATATAATTATAACAACAAAAAACAATAATACTATCATTATTAGTATTATTAATGATAATAATAAATATATAATAATACTAATTATAATTATAATAACGAAAGAGAATAATAATGATCATAATCATCATCATCATAAAATTATTATTATTATTAAAAACATAACAAAAAACAATAATACTATCATTATTATTATTATTATTATTATTATTATTAAATAATAATAATAATAATACTAATTGTAATTATAATAACGAAAGAGAATAATAATAATCATAACAAAATAATTATTATTATTCTAAAAACAATAACAATAAACAATAATACTATTAACAACAACAATACAAGTATAATAATGCTACTAATAATTATAATATAAAAAAGTATAATAGTAATAATGATTATTTTAATAACGAAAATACTATTATTATTATTATTATTATTATTAATAATAATAATAATTAATAATATAATACAGTATAAGAATACAAATTATGATTATAATAACGAAAGAGAACAACAATAATACTATTAATAATAATAGTAATAATAAAATAATTATTGTTATTATAATAACAAACAATAATAATAACAACAACAATAATACTATTAACAACAATAATAAATGTATAATAATACTAAGAATAAATTTTTATATTTTTAAAATAATAAGAGTAATAATAATTATATTAACAAAAAACAATAATACTATTACTATGATGATTATTATTTTTATTATTAAATAATAAATAAATATAAATAAAAAATAATACTAATAATTATTATAATATCAAAAAAGTAACAGTAATAATAATTATGATTATTATAACAAAAAACAATAATACTATTAACAGTGATAATAATGCAGTATTATACGAAACAAAAATAATACTATTATTATTATTATTATTCATAATAATAATAAAGATACACAAAAAATAAAACAAAGATGAAAAGTACGTAAATGCAAATAAATAATGATGAATATAGAGTAAATAATAATAATAAAAATAAAAATAAAAGTAATGACAATAATAATGATAATAAAACCAATAATAATAATAATAATAATAATAATACTAACAAACGTAAATGATAAAAATAAAAGTCATGAACATAAAAAAACATTATTGTTGTTATTAATAATACTAACAATACCACTATACTACTCATAAGAATAATAATAACAAACACCCCTGAGGAACTCTAAAGGGACAGATCCGGACTGGAGTAAAAAAAAAACACACACACACTCTGCAGCGATGTAAAAGAGGCTACGCTGGATTTCTTTAATTCATAGTTACATAAGGAAAAGTTGCATTTTTTTTTTCATTCGTACATGCAGTTTGAAGTATAAAAATAGAATTTCTTTCTGTACAAACACACACACACACACACACAGATATAAATATAGAGATTTAAAAAACAACAGTGTCGATATAAAGGCCGTTTACAGTCACATGGTGGAATAAAAACGATTAGGAAACGAGAATAAAAAAAGAGAAAATAAGTTGCACTTGGTTTCAAATCACCAGGAATCACTAAAACACAGTCACATTATTGAGAGGGCGAAGGCTTCGGCGTTTTTGATCTTTTCTTCTTCTTCTTCTTCTTTTTCTTTTTTTGGAACTTTTCCTCTCCGTCTCTCTGGGCGATTAGCTCACTCTCTCGGCTGTGTTCCAATTCTCTTCCTTATCGGCGCACCCCGTCATCCCCCCGTCCTTTTCCTCAGAAGTGCACTTCACCTGCGCAGGCAGGAACGAGCGAGCAAAGAGAGGGAAAATGGTCCAAAAATAACCAACAAGTAACTTATTGCTCCCGGTTAGGCTTGAGTGTTTAATTAGGAGTCTTAGGAGGGGGTTTTTATTTCTTTCTTTCTTTTTTTTTGTGAATTATATTTTTGGTCTGTTTGATATTATATATATATATTTTTTTTTTTTTTATTTAAAATTATTTATTATATATATATATATACATACATTTAAAGTGTCATCTTATACAGTGCCTTGCATAAGTATTCAGCCATTGAACATTTTCACATTGTTAGAACTTAGAATGGACTTTACTGGTTTGTTTATCATTGGGGTAGACAGCGGCCAGACCCGGCTACAAAACTTAATAGTTGGTGGAGCATCTGAAAATGTGGGGCAGAGCATTCATGCAACAGCTGTTGATTAGCTGGAGAAGCTGGTGGTTTAAGACTACTTTTTGAAAACAGCAATCCCACCATATTATAGTAGTCTACGGCCAAATTAGTTAATGCATGAAAAGAGCTGAACTGAACTAATTTCGAGTTGAAAATGAAATTGATTAATATTGTAATAATGTAATGTATAATTTTAAAAATGGCTCTAATTTGTATGATGTATGAAGTGTGTGTAGATATTTCTCATAGCCTTTGATACAACTCTAGGCGAAGATTGCTTCATCAGTATTGCATCATCACTGAATGACCAGTGAAAGCTAGATGATGCAATCCTAATTAAACTTGCATTACACAATTCTACACAAGTCTCACATTCTCCCCTTTATCAGTCACCCAGACAGCGTGTTTGATTTATATCGTTTAGCTACTCAGCGATGCCTTTGATTTGCATGAATAAAGTAGATAAGTTCTGCTCTATCTATGATTAAATGACTTTTAAGTCACAGAAGAGAGGTGCATAAACTATGACCAACATCAATGGTCCCTCTGTGGTGACTTAAAGGCGGTTGCCCATGTGCTTGGTCTCCAGGGTTGATACACAAAGTATTGCTGTTTCATTTGTGAATGGGACAGTCTGGAAAGGGAAGAACACTCCTAGAAAAGAGACTGGCAACTCAGACTTTCACTGTAATCAGGGACAAAAAATGTTCTTCATTCAGCATTCATTAAACCAAATACGATTCTCTTACCACCATTGCATATCAAGTTGGGTTTTATAAATAACTTTGTGAAGGCAATGGAAAAATGTAGGAGTATACCAGTATCTTCTTTGTAAGTTTCACCTCTATCTGTTTTGAAAGAAAACCTTTATTATTAATAACTTTGATTTTGCCCTTCCACCAGCCTTCCTCCACCCCTCTTTTTATACTCCCCTTCATCTGACAACCTGCTTCTCCATCATCTCTCTATTAACCCATCTTGATTCTTCTTGCTGACATACTTTTTTACAGACCCACAATCTATTCTTGATCTGTTCTCTGCCACTTTAATTAAATCCTTCCTTTAACACACTCTTCAGCCAGTGCCTTTATTCTATTTATAAGCTCACAGCAGTTACTTTAATCCTTGTCTTGACTCATATGTCATCTCATCTCTAATCTGTATTTTGTGTTGTTGCTAAATATATCCAAGCCTACCTTTAGTTAAGCAGCATTTCACAAACAAACACAAACACAAAAATCTATCCTCCCTAAAGTCATCAGTGACCTCCACAACTCTGCTGACTGAAACTCTCAACATTATTATTCTATACATGACTGCATGCATTAAAATATTTTCATAGCAGTATGCATAGTAAAAAAAAATAATAATGTAACCCTAAATAAGAAAATGTTAGGACAGTATGAAAATGCAAATTAGAAAATACAGTGTGTCTATTTCCTTTGACTGTTCTTTCATGGCAGACAGTATAAACCAGAGATATTTCATCTTTTGTCTTTGTCAACTTTATTTCATTTGTTAATAAACATTCATTCCTGCATTTCAGGTCTGTGATACATTCCACAAAGCCTGACATTTATGACAACCTGACATGGTAACACATTTACCATTTTGTATTGTTCCCATTCCTTCTCACAACACTTAAATGATGTTTTGGCACAGAGGATACAAAGCGATTTAGTGTTTCGGGTCTTATTTTGTGCTGTTCTTGCTGCAAACACATCATAAGATCAGCAACAGTATGTGACTGACGTTGTTTAGTTTTTCAAAATTCTCACACATTCTCTATTAGGGACATGTCAGGACTGCAGGTCCAATCCAGTACCTTTACCCTCTTAGACCACACACAGTCATGCCTTTGTAATGTGTGCAGCATGCTGTTTTGCATTGGCTTAAAACTGCATGGACATCACTGGAAAAGATGAAATATTGAAGTGTAAATTACCTTTGCAAAAACACTGATACTGAAACCCCATACTGTGACGGGCACTGGCATTTGGACTCTTTCGTCCAGAGCTCTTGGCATCCCAGATGCCTATAAGCACTTCATGATTTAGGACCTGGCTATCTATCTGACCTCTAAAAATTCTATGGTACCATTTGTAGCTTAAGATCATCCGACTTCTAATGGTTCTCAGGTACAGGTTGAACACTATGGGGGATTGCTCGTTCAGTTGTTATTTTAGACAGTAAAGTTTTGAGTGACGTACGAGGCCTAGGCCTGTGTCCAGGGCACTTGGATGATGCAGAAGTCTATTATGTTACACTTCATGTCCTGATAGTGTCTTTCAAATGGGTCGGGTGTCACATGAAGGGACAGTTTGGTGAGTGGGAGGAAGGAGTGCTGCATCAGCCAGTCCATTGGTACCATATGGGCACCTGTTAGTAAGTATTACTGATGTTTTGTTATATTTTTCATATTCATTTTGTGTCTTGGGAACAGTAAACAGCTTCACTGTACTGGTTGAAACGGGCAGTCCAAAGTTACACTCAGTACTTTGTGTAGTCATTTGTTGTATGGGTAACTGACCACAAAGTGCTGCTTTTAACACAGCCCAGATTACTGGATTACTGTCTCTACTGTCTCCACTACATACAGAGAAAGAGAGAGAGAGAGAGAGAGACTTACTAAAAGGATTAACGGGCTTTTCCCTGGACAGTGGTGTCTCCAATTCTGGACGTTGTTTTCCAATGGAATTCATTCTGATTATTGTTTCTTTTTTACACTGAGAAGCAAGTGGATTGAATCTCGACATATGGTGTCACATGGAAAATAGCAATTAAGGAAGCAGCGTGGTATCTGGAACTAACTTACAAAGTGGACATAGATCAGCTGCAGTAATTATGGCTGGATTTGACCTATAAGAGATGACCTGGGTTCAGTGTAGAAGGCGTTCCATACATACTGTTACTCAGAGTATAACGGTGCTATGGATTATGTGTCATTGTGAGTTTTGACCTACTACAGTACACAGCCATAAGTTACATGCTGTCAATAAACAAAGAATATTAAAGAGGGTGACTATCTGTAGATCAAAGATCACAATGGCAGCAGAAGAAGGTCACACCCTTGAGGAATCTCCTGCACACTGGAACAAAGATAAAGAAGAAAGAATAGGCAATTCAGATGATGATGATGACGATGATGACGATGACGACGATGATGTGTACCAGGAATTTGAGGAGTTTGATTTTTCTCAATTACCAGATACCGACAGCATTGCGTCAGATGATTCCTTCTATCCACCAGATACTTCAGTCACATTTCAGCGATCCCCAACTCCTGAGGATCCAGAGCCTCTTAGCTTTTTCATGGCATGCTGCAAAAACAACTCCATCATAGTCAAAATCATGATCAGGCAAGGAGTCACAGAAAAGCAAGTGCGGGAAGTGGACAAAAACAACAGGGTAAGTTTAGAATGGGCACTATGGCTTACACATGTCCTAAATGAAAAATCATAGGTCTGCCATAACCACTGATTGTTAAATCAATGCAACTGTATTTCTTTTCTGACGCAAAAATATAAATCAGATTTGGGATAGTTTGCCTTGTAGATTTAGATTAAAAATTTCATGGTTTTTAAAATCCTATTGAATTGTGCACTTAGAAGTAGCGTGACTAGCTAAAATTGGGTAAGACTAGTAAGTCTGTCACAAAATGTAATAGTCTGTCACAAAAGATTTACTGCGAACTGGCGGGTGGCTCGATGGGTAGCATCACCACCTCACAGCAAGAAGGTCCTGGGTGCCCAGGCTGGAGCGGCCTAGGTCTTCTCTGTGTCTGAGTGGGGTTACTCCGGGTACTCTGGTTTTCTCTAACAGTCCAACGACATGTGTTAGGTTAACTGATTACTCCAAAATTGTATATATAACTAGTTCTGATATAACCTTGTGTGTGTTGCTGGTCTGGGTATTGTGCAGCATTTTAACCTCTCTATTCCTGTTTCTCCAATTTCTGTTGCATTTAAGAATCATAAAAGCTGTGAAATGGTAATTTTGTATATATTCTTTCCTGTGTGACACACTGACGCAACGCTTAATGCTGTCTGTGTGGAGTTTGTATCTTCTCCCCATGTCTGTCTGGGCTTTCTCCATGTCATCCGGTTTCCTTTCCACATTCCAAAAAATGCATCAGGTCAATTGGCATATTGTGTAAACATGCGCCCTGCAACAAACTGGAGCTCCGACTAAGGTCGTCTCCCCCCTTCTGCACTATGATGCCAATTAGGCCTTGACCTTCATTCTACCCTGAACTGGGTTAAGGGGAATATAGAAAGTGCGTGAGTGAGAGCGGGTGATATTTAATCATGTATATCCAACAGCCATTAAGCTTATATTTCTCCTTCTTCTTCATTCCACACA
This sequence comes from Parotocinclus haroldoi, assembly GCA_034779995.1. Taxonomy (NCBI): domain Eukaryota; kingdom Metazoa; phylum Chordata; class Actinopteri; order Siluriformes; family Loricariidae; genus Parotocinclus; species Parotocinclus haroldoi. The sequence goes on along the minus strand of JAUZST010004718.1, from coordinate 1,253 downwards.
CTAAAGCTTGTTTAAGTTTATTAAATGAACTGAATTATATCCTAGGAAATATTAACAGTACAGTAGGTTTGAAAAGTCACAGAATAATGATGTATTGGTTTTAAGAAAGCACTTGGAATCCCATGACATTGGAGCTGATAGGTATAGAAAGCGGTATCATATTTATGCCAAGCTTATTACCATATCAAAAAGCTCTGCACATCTGTGATTCAGGGAATGTTCTGTGGGGAGTGTGATATGCTGATGCTGACACTTCACTCTTAACAATTATAGCTACTACACAGATGGGCAGTAATGCGCTATATTTAGTCCCTTACATTTAATTAAGTGTCTTTTTGCTGAGAAAGATAGACTTCTCAGAGGAATTTTAATATGGGTACTCAGAAATAAAATATTTTCCTTTTACTTGTTTTTATAGTGTTGATAGAGTTAGCAGTCTGATCTGATTTAATGTCATTCTGAAGTAAATTTAACACACTATTAGTACTCAGACAGGGGGTGGTATAATTCTAATGGCCAGAGGTGTGACACATGAATTTGAGCCTAATTTGACATTTCAAATGCCAAATGAACTAGGCAACGCACAACACAAAAGAATGGGTTGTCTCTGATTTTATAGTTTGTGGATTGGTAGGTGCTCCAAATACGCAAATGTATGTACACAAGCACTAAAAATATGAGTTTTGTATAACATGTTCTCTTTATAGGTGTGTTTATATGAAAATGTTGCTAACTTAATGTTTTTGGGGTTAAAACAAAGGTTTTAAGGATGTTAAAATGAAGGACTGTCACCAGTAACTCACTGAATTCAGACAAAATAAGCTTCTAATGACAATTTGCAATGTTTTTTTTAATAACTTAAGGAATCACCGTGGTGACTTGGTTTAAAAACAGCTGGTTGTGTAAATCAGTTATCATGTCATAAAGTAATGGTATTATAGCGTGTCGTGGTTTGTTCTGAATTTAGGTGGATGCGTAAAGTTCATTTTAACGTTTGGATGTCACTGTACTACAGGTTTAGTAAGATGCCACAGCTGGTTACCTTGTAATCTGGATTTGCTTTCAGAAGTAAGAGCAGGGGCACTCTGGTAGTTCAGCATTCTAATATATTAGTCCACCACCACAGGAACCCGAGCTTCCACGATCCTTACCAGCAAACATGAGTTAAAACATGGACAAAATGAAATAAATAAAAATGTCTGCAGTTCATACAACTTAAACTTGATCTCTTATTATATGAGGTGCTTTTAGCG
>JAUZST010004717.1:0-16098 GCA_034779995.1 Parotocinclus haroldoi | reverse complement strand
ACAACACGCTGAAGTAATCAAACGTTGACGTCTCTTTACTTAACAAGCCATACATCACTATCGTATCACTCCTGTTCCGTCCGTACCGAGCTTACAGCACATCATATCCTACACATTGATTAGACACAACAGCTATTTACTGTAAATCATAATATTTTATGATTTATAACATTCCTTTACTGTTAGAATTAATATTTTTAATATATTTTTTTATACATTTTGTGATTTAGTTTAATGTAAAAGTTCCGAAAAAAACTGATGAAACAGTGAAAATCCGCAATATATTTTTTCCATTAATATTTTTTCAAAACCCGTGATGCACCAAGTCCACGAAAGGTGAACCGCGAAGTGGCGAGGGACCACTGTATTCACTACTGAATTATCCTTGAAAAAATTCACTAAATCCAAAAACGATGTGGATAAAATCAAGAGTTTTTATAATTGGCTTATTATAAGTATTAGACTTTTTCATGACCAATGAACTCACATGTTTGTGTTACATGCAGTGTGTGCATCACTTAATCATCTTTAGAGTCTTAAGGATATTAGAAGTACATTTCTGGATCTATTTGGCATTTGTTTTTTGTTTGTTTGTTTGTTTGTTTGTTTGTTTTTATTGTGCAGATGTGCCCTGTGCAACATTCAAATCAGCAATGATACCAAACACCATCATACTTAGACAGTGATTCCAAACACAAACTGAGTTTAATCACAAATTAAATGACTCAGGACTGGGCTTAATAGTGCCAGTGAAACAAAATGTAACGGTCAGAACATTAGCGAAATATGGAATACGAGTGCACGCTTGGCAAAAGCTGACTGTCAGGAAAGGTAGTCAACAGTGGATATTAAGATAATCATTGCAATCCTCAGTTGTGTTATGGCCTTGCTCTGCTATGCTATAAGATATAGTGTGCTGTTTTTTACAGTACAGGTTCTTGGTTTTTTGCAAGCATTTGGTAAATAGGTCTGTATTTCTTAGTATACTTTTGCTTTATGTCACAGCATTGCACAGTAATTTGTTTTGCTTTCCTCTGGTGTTATGCAATGCACAGAGCATAGCTTTCAAATGGGCTGCTTGTAGAGTTTCAGTGTGTATTTTGAGTGGCTCTGCGATTGCTTATTTTATCCAGTAAAATGATCTTACTGGCATTGGGCAAGTCAAAGGTTATCTGGCAGGATAGCATGCGTTTTTATTGTCTCTGTGCTCTAAGCATTTGCAAGGATGCAAGTTGTTTTTAAATCGTAAAGTTATTTTCCCATTTTACCATGTAACTTATGGATTCTGTAACAGCACATATGTACACACTATGAACTTGAACATGTAGCTGTCAGTGCAGAACATGTATGGTAGACCATATGCCCTCTATAGTGCTTTGACTCAGGGTGATCAGGATGTAAGTCAAATGAAAATGTTCTCTTGTATCGTTTCTGCAATACTTCAAAAGTTTCATACCCATCACTACCTTTCAAAATCAAGACTAGAATTCCACCTGCTCACTCTTCAGACAGTGCTCTTCTCACTCCAGGTCACTTCTCAATCAGGCCAATTGCCATCATCTCACAAAAGAGGCCGGCACCCATTATACGACATCCTGCCTGCCTTTCTCTCGTACTTTCAGTTTCTTTGACAGACTGCTTTTACCAGCTATGCTTTCCTAGATGTTAAAGGTGTGAATAAAATAGTACACTGGAATTCACAGGACATTCCCAGATTCTTCATTATTGATTGTTCTTCAATATTGATAAGAGTTCAGCACAAAAAAAAAAAATTCTAAAACATACTTACAAAAATGTTTCTATGTTCTTTGGCATGTATTTCTGTTTTGTCACAGAGTCGTCATTTGTTGGCACTAATTGCTAAGTGATGCCAAGTGCTAGTTGTTAAGTGATTTTCTTAGTCACACAATGAAAGTCAATGTCCTCATTGTATTTAGCTATATTTCGTGAACAATTTGAACAATGTATTATTATATACCTTTGTATAAGGTTTTATACAAGGTAATAGTTTCACACAAACTACACTAATTTGCTTGGTTAGCAATACTAATCTGTGCTTCTACAAAATTTGTTAGTACCAGTACAAAATATCTATTCAAATGCAACTTAATGCTAGAATTTAACATGAATCCATTATGCATTTCTCATCTTGCTGAGTTCTTGTCAGATTTTTCAATGCACGCTGCTTCAGTTGTCTCATATAGTGTTCTTTGTAATTCCCATGCTCATGGTGAATGCCTGCTGCCAGTCTGTGCCAAAAGCATTTCAAAGAGCAAAAGGCCTGTTTCTCATTGCAGGGTACTGTTCTGAAACCTTCATCTAACTGTAGATGTGTGCTCTTGTGGGGTACTATCAAAGAGTGAGGGAACAGAAAAGGCATTGTTTGCATTTTCCTATCACACACCTGCTTAAAAACATTTCTGTTTTTTCAGCATCATCTCTGTTGTGATGGAAGATTCTGCAAACCAAAAGATGTACTTAGGTCAGCTGAGACACTTATTTCCCTGTGGCATATCGGCAGCGAGAACTTTTGAGTTCTATTGTGTAAGACAACTGCTGCTCTTTGTGAGTTCAGTGTGTTCAGGTCTTTTCAAAAAGAGACACTGCCTTACATTCTTCTTATTGCCATTGTGAATTGCTATATTGCGATTAAATTCTACATACTCCGCCCCACCATGTATAAAACTGTTTTATAGCATCTGTTCAAAATACAGTCAACCCTGTTATATACATGTTACTTGTTCCAGGAAGAGTTTAGACAACAATAATATTCTGTCAACAGGGACGACAGTGTCCATTATTCCCTATTTTAAAATCTTTATCAGGCTCCTGTATCTTAAAAATATGGGCGCCTCTCAGCTCCAGCATTACTGGGGTGAGCCACCTGGGTGCCGGTCCTACAGTTGTACACATGGGATTACTCCAGTTTCCTCCCACAGTCCAAAGACCTGCATTGCATTGATTGAATACTCTAATTTGAGTGTGAGTTTGTATGATTAGTTTTGACGTAACTTTATAATACTAACTATAATAGAACTATATTAAAACTAGAAATTAGTTTCTATGCTTGTTGTCCATTTTATGTGGATCCAGGGCAATACCTAGTTGCTGGACATTTTTTGTGGGTGCTCTACTTCCAGTGAAAGTGAGGTGTGTAAATCATGCCTTTAGATGATTTACATCCCTTGTAACCACACTACTGATTAAAGAGTGTTTTTAATTTGTATTATCTTGTTTTAATCTCCAGTGCTGCATGAACTGAATAAGGATATATTTTATCATTACCACTAGAACAATTTTCACTCGTATAAATTAGCTGTTTAGATGTGAAACTTTGCAATGTTTTTGTTTCGAAAGCCATATGCGATTTTTATTCTCTTCAGGAAATGTGTGCATGCATACCATTGATAATTTGTAGCTTTGCCTTGATTGTTTGTGTGGGTAGATCTCATCAGTCCATCAGTCTCATCAGAGGTGCAGACTAACATGTTAGATTACTTTCCATTTGCTATAAAATAACAACTTCAGGGAGAACAACAAGACCTGCAAGTAGTGCGTCAGAGATAAACTCCACAGAAATGGCTCACAAATTGAAGCTTGGAAGGCAATTGATTCTATTACCAGGCCAGGAGTTCCACAGGGAGCCTGGACTGGGAGTGTGGAGGGAGAAAACGTTGCTTACTAGACCTGAGGGCGTCAGAACCTGAACTACTCAAGGGAAGTTCTGTATAGGGAATGCAGGCTCTATATGTGGTATAAACAATGAACCAATAGGTTGTTTTTCAATTACATTATGATGGACAGTTGTTTTATATGCCAGGTAAAACTGCTTGGACCGTAGATTAGAATTGTCAGATTTAGGTCCTGGAGGGCTTCAAGACCTTTTAAAGCTATGTTTTTACTGCTTTATCACACCATTTTAAGGCTATAATGATCTTAGTAATTATCTAATTAATACCTCTGGAGTAGGGATCAGTATCTGTTCAGTCAGAGCTCCGATTTGTCACAATAAAGCAAGCTAATATCTAAATGATGCTGTGAATCCAAAATAGATTGGATTTTTTCTCAATTAAAGCAAAAGTGGCAGTAGTCATCCATGGGCTCTTATAATGACATATACTAGAAAAGGCACTCATATCTAAGCATGTTCATCTGCCTTATGGTATTACGTGCACAGCAGTTTTTAAAGATTCATATCTGGCTTTAGTTGCCTTTGAATAAGTCCATTGAACTAGGGATCCCTAGAGCTGCAAGGTGAAAGCGCTAACCTTTTGCACCACCTTAATTCCCTTGACTTGGAACGTGACCAAACTGATAACTCTCAGATCAACAAAACACAACATAAGCCAAGTATCCAAACTTCTTAATTGTATGTATAAAATGACTTTAGTTTATAAAATATGAAATGCATCTCATTTGATGAAACGTATCAAGATGTTTTAAATATAAAACAACTCAAAAGCACTGTGTTATTCGCACAACTTACATTATCTAGCCTGTCTGCTGCTCAGTTAAAAGAAATAGACAACACAAACATACTAACCCCCCAAGACAATGTATTATTATTATTAATACAATGTATTATTTAGAACAATGAATAAGGACTTCTTTCTTTCTGTTGTTTCAGATCCCATGCATGGCCCACGGCATTTGGAGGTGGTGGATATTAAATCCAGACAGATAACTGCACGCTGGGAGCCTTTTGGCTACAATGTTACTCGATGCTACAGCTACAATCTGACTGTGGAGTATCACTACAAATTGAATGGCAAAGAGGAGACACGAGAAGAACTGTGCTATGACTCACTGAGCCCGACCCCACAACACACCATCCGCAACCTGTCACCCTACACCAACGTCAGTGTCAAACTGGTGCTTCGCAACCGTGAGGGAGAAAAGCAGAGCCAGGAACTGGACGTGCTTACAGATGAGGATGGTATTTCTTCTATGCTTTCTGGCATTGCCATTTTCGTTCGTGATTACCCACCTGAAATTATGTTTTGGTTGCTTTATGTAATTATATCATATCCTTTAATAAAGTCTTTCAAGTTTAGGAGTTAAAATTTCCTAAGATTAATGGTCTCTGTTTGAGCTAATGTATTTCATGTTGATTGAACATTAGCCAGTGAAAGGATCCAAAGGATAGTGGCTTAACATCTCATTTATTGCTGGATATTAAGTATTATAAATATATGAATAGTACTAGTATTCACTACTAGCAGAATTAATCAAATTGCTTGTATTTGTTCGTCTCAGGGTCTCAGATAAAATGAATGAATTTTCTGTTGTACATTCACAGATCACTAGATTAGGTACACCTCCTTGTGTCTAAATTCTTTGGGTATTTTTCATATGTTTCTTATTCAGTTTCACTTACCATATAAATGCACTTTGTATTTACAATTACAGACTGTATTCCATATGTTTCTCTACATATGTTGTTAGTCCCCTTTACTCTGGTGGTCAGGTCCCCCACAGGACCAGTGACACTGATGTGGTGTGTAACTGTGTGTGTTGAGCTGGTATGAGTGGATCAGACACAGCAGTGCTAGGGAGTATCCTGATGAAGGATTGGAGGATGGCTAACACAAACTGCAACAACAGATAAGCTACTCTCTCTGACTTTAGAACTACAAGGTGAAGCAATATGGTACATGTGTCTAATAGAGTGCACAGCGAGTAAACACTGTGTTTAAAAACTCCAGCAGCCCTGCTGTGTCTGATCCACTCTTAGCAGCACACACACATAACAGAGAAGTGCAGAGAAAGACTCAACTAGTACCTACTTTGTAGGGGTCCTCTGGTGATCCTGGCCATTAGGCAACAGAATAAATGGAACTAACAAAGTACATAGAGAATCAGATTGTCTGTAATTGTATAACTACAAAGTGCATCTATTTGCTAAGAGGAACTGATAAAATTGGACAACGCGTGTAGAAACAAGGTCTACCTTATAAAGTGATTGCTGAGTTCATGTTTCCTGTTCTGCATGATAGTTTCTTTTGCCATGCAGTTTACGGTGTGCAAGCAAAGCACTTTCGAACATTTTGTTTTAATCAGTACACTTTACATTGAAAAACTCAACAGTCTGAGAGTCTGTAACATTTCAGCTAGCCAAGTTAGAACAATGCTTGAATAAACACATCTTTAAAATTAAACCTAACCAATAGAACCATGGGCAATTGTATATTATATTTCGCAACAGTGTATATGATGGACTAGGCATTTGAACAGATCCACTGAAAATGTGAAGTTTTCTCCAGTGTAAAGATTCAGAACGATAAACTTAACAATACAAAAGCTACATTGGTCTGTAGATACAACAGAGAAACAATACAGCTGCAATCAACCTATTACCTTGGCTAGCTTTGTTCATATAATATCTCCGTATCTCTCTGTATATCTCTAATATATCTTTCTCTCCCTCTTTTCAATTTCTCTCATTCATTTAAGACGTTGTTTGTTTATATTTCAGTACCAGGTGAAGTTCCCCTTGATTCAATTCAGGGAAGTACATATGAAGAGAAGATCGCCCTCAAATGGCGAGAGCCAATTCAGACCTATGGAATCATTAAACAGTATGAAGTAAGTCTTCCCCTGTTCAAACCACCTCAGACACTGCATTTATCTTCTGTCTGCCATGCCTGCAGCACTTCCATCTTTCATTCACTCTAGACTCTTAATTGACTAATAAATCTGTCCTAATAGCCATAAGCCCTCAATGCTCAGGAGCTTGTTAACACAATCTGTTATCAGCCGAAGCCCTTTGAGAGGGCCAGTCCCACACTAGAACAGCTACATTATTAATAATAAATGTTCTTACATTAAGATGTTTAAAGCACTGTTCCAGTGACAGTAGGTATGGCTGATTGCCATCGTAAGATGTTTTCCATTGTTTACTTTGTTCCAGGGAGGCTTTTTGTGGTTCAGTCCAATGGCAGGATGCATACCTTAACACTGTGGTCACACATAGCTTATTGTGGTGGAATGTGGGTAAATATTGGGCAAGAGGAAACATGTTTACATTTCCTACACAGCATATGTTACCTAGACATGCACTCGTCCACACTGAATAGACTTTTCAGAGCAGAGTGTCCTCTCTGTAAAAGTTTGCTTTTCAAATTTTAAAGTGTAGGCCTACACCATTTGTCATGTTCAGCTGTGTGTGCATCTAAGGCCCATATGCTTTGATGCACGCCTCGGAACGCCACACAATACAGCATTCAAAAGAGCTATTGTAGCAGTACTTCATTTGAGAAAATTCATCCAATTAAGCTGTCACATCCACATTATGAAATTATATTCTGTCATGCCTCTCGTCTGTTAGACCATGTCATGGGCATGATCTGCTCCAGTTTTAACGAAAAAGGATAAATCAAGGCTTTCTGCCTCATTAAAGTCTGATAGGTTTGCACTGTTATTAGTTTTGACATTTTAGCACTCTTAGGTGCACTTCGAACAGATCTGAACTTTTCTTGCCCCAAGATATCTTTTGTTCTCCATTTCCTATGTACAAGTTAAGACTGAGACATTGTATTATATTTAGCTTGACTACTTAGTGCAGACAATAATTATTACTTAGATTAATATGGTGCACAGTGTAAGGCTCAGAATATACAGCAGCGTTTCAGAAGACACATTTGGTAACAGATTATGTAATACACATAAATACTGTAAGAATACTTAAGCATGTAATTGGCATCAGAAGCAGTGTCACAGCATGCTTTTACCTAATCCTCCTACACCCAATTCTCCTGTCCAAAGCAGAATTCATGTGCTCCCTAGAAAATCAACCAGAGTAGTTTCTGAGACCCCTTTTTTGGACAAAAATATATTTATCTATTCAAAACCCAGTTAAAACAAATATGGCAAAAGATCTTTTTTTAAGCCTCCCAATGTGCAATTCAGTTGCAGGCTAATGGAAGGGGCCGACTGGCGTTTCACACCTGATTGTTTCAACCCAAACTGACTTCATGACTCCTTTTGTGCTTTTAAATTGGAATCGCAGTGGAAAGGCCACCCATTAGCATGAAGAATGATTCATTCAAATTCAGCTATTCAGCCACACTTATAAAGTTACATTTAGGGGAATGTAACTGAAGGAAGCCCCCATCATATACAGGCATACATCGATCCTTTCACACGAATCTCTTTTTAGAGAAATGACAGGACTTTTTCAAACTGAAGAACAGATATGCACCTAGCCACAATTCCCCAGAAATAGAGCATTATCCTCATAGAGTATAGTTTGTCCTCTGATGCTTTCAACAGCTTTTAACCCTCAAGTTTCAAGTTTGTTGAGTTGAGTTTGTGTCATATGTGTTATAATTCGAAAATACTATTTATTGCATTTTATATATCATTGTATTAATTGTAGCAGCATTAGTTTATGTATTTTAATCCCAAAACACTCCAAAATTCCCCAATTTTTTCTTTTATCAGAGCAGCCGTAGCATAGATCTGGCTGAAAGTGTAATTATTTTAAAATTGTATCTATGTTGATGATTTTATTTGTTTTTGTTATTAAACCTTGTTTTAAAACTTGCAAATAAATTATAGAGAAAGCAATGAGAACAGTGAGCTGTCATATCAAAACTATTTGTATAACGATATTGTCAGAATATTTACTATTATGGATACATGAATAGTAATTACATAAAATTATGGGCAATTTGTATTTTTTTAATTATTATTTTTAAAAAAAAACAGTATTTAATGTTTATTTTGGTTTACCTTTTGTATAAACGTTTGTTTATATTTGTTGAATGTGAATGTGCATAATTTGACTATATTGAATGTGAATATGCATAATTCATATTAGAAAATGATGTATAGCCATATCTCAACAAGATTAATTTTATAGCAGGATTACCCAAGGTCATGGGGTGATTTTCTCTTTTACAAGACCTGTTTTATTTATATCAGACTTTGTTTTTTTTTCTCAGCTGAGAAAATAAGGTAGAATTACCTACTAGTATACAGTAGTTCTATACTAGTTTTAACAAACTTGGAATGTCTGGCATTTAAAAATGGACGATACCAAATCAAGCAAGCCATGGCGACAGGGGCAAGATAAAACTCCCTAAACGCTGTGAGCAAGAAACCTTGAGAGGACCAAGACTCAAAAAGAGACCCATCTTCCTTCTGTGATTTAATGTTAATAAAATGTTAATAGTGACTTTGTAGTAATATACTGCTCACGGACATGTGAAAAATAGCCCCTAGTTTTTGTGTGCTACTTAGTAGGACTAGTTTTTCAGCGAACTCAGAAAAAAAGAATAATGCAATGCTCAAAGTTGCTCAAAGGGGCAACTTTAAATGACATGTACAGGTGTACAGCATTACTTTATGTTTGAATATGAACAATATGTATTTTTGCTCTTCTGTAAGTAATGGCCAGTTGCTTAGGTCACAAATATTTTGATTCATAGAGCATCTACCTCGCTAGAAAGCCGCACATCCTGCAGGAATTTTATTACCTTCCAGATTCCAAAGTTTCATCTCTGAGAAGACATGTCATAATTTAATGTGACACTAATCCTATCAGAATAGGGCTTATTTATGGTCCAAAACATTAAACCGACCATACGGTGGCATCATTTTGAATGAATTCCACAGTCAAGTAAATTGGTTCAGAATTTATAGATTTATAGTTGTTACATATTTCTACCAATAATTAAGTCTTTAGAATGTTTGTCAACTTTCTTTCTGTCTTTCTCCCTTCTTCCTGCAGGTGTTCTATGAGGCTGTCAGTTCTTTTGACCCAGACTTCAATCTGGCCAATCAGAGTGGAAAGGTGTTGAAGTCTAGTAATGAGACATCTCACGTGTTTATGGGATTGTACCCAGGCTCCACCTACTCCTTTACTATCAGGGCCAGCACAGTCAAAGGCTATGGCCCACCAATTCGCACACAGTTTACCACCAAGATCTCATGTAAGGCTTATGCTTTGCAATACAGTATATGTAATAGCTTGGTATTAATACTTGTGCTGTAAATTATCCCCTTAGTAGAGTTTGCTTTGTGTGATTAATTGCATGTGAAGAAATGTTCAAGTCATTAACACTAAGATGAGTACACAAGACATTTTGTTTTCAGTCTGTTAGCTGGTGTGTGTACATGAACGTGTGTTGTTTTTGACAGCTCCACACATGCCTGGGTATGATCAGGAAACCCCTCTCAATCAGACAGACAGTACTGTTACAGTCCTGCTGAAACCTGCACAGAGCAGAGGAGCTCCAGTCAGGTAAGACAACTTTGTAACACATTAAGAATAAAACACTGTCTCTATTTAGAGTGGACATACATGCTCTATTAATGTAAGTGTCATGGTGTTGAAATAATATATTTAATTTTATTGAAGACACAATGTTTTTATGTATCATAAAATAATTCAATAAAATTAATTTTGACAAAAAAAGGCCTGGCCATACAATGGAGAGAAGATATGAACTTACATTATTTATAAAATATTGTAAAATATGTATTTAAAAATGATTATACAACGTGGAAATGCTTAAAAATACATTTGAAAAATAAAATTATAAAATAAAATAAACATATGCGTGTTATAATTACTAACCAGCTACCTACAAAACGTTAAAGGCTAATTATTACTAGAATGCCCAGAAAGTTGTATTATGAAGATCATCAGTATCGTGTCATGTGTCAATGTTCCAAGATTCCTTGTTCTGCCAGGCCATATCCTTAAAGATGATCCGTAGTGCTAATTGGATGTATTTGCATATGGATGCACATTTGATATATTTTTTAAGTTTTATAGTGATTTGATTCTACTGAGAGGCATATATGCTGAGAATCCCATCACATTTTTGCTGCATTTTCCTTTTTTATGTGTTAATGGATTGGATTAACAGTACAGTCTCGGTCACTTGATAAATCATTGATCTCCACACATTTCTGTCTTTCATCGATGTGATCCATGAAGTATTTTGGCAGGATAGTGGAGTAGTTTGCCATTGCTTTCTCACCCCTCCCCATTTATCCAGGCGTTTTTCTAATTACATGGCTGGGGTGTTTTGCATACACAAGTCAATGACAATTTATAGATACCAATTAACCTAACATGCATGTCTTTGGACTGTGGGAGGAAATCGGAGTACCCGGAGTAAACCCACGAAAGGACCCAAGCTGTTCCACCCTGGGACTGAACCCGGGACCTTCTTGTTGTGAGGCAGCGGTGCTACCCACAAAGCCACCGGGCTGCCCCTATGTGTTGATAGTGAATGGGAAATGCATAGTTCGGTCATGGGGTTTATTTTCAGCATGCAATGGCCACAAAAGTTACAAAAGTATGTGTTAAGCAGTCTCTTTCAATTTCCTCTGGAGTCGCATAGACTAGCCGGCTAGGACATCCAGTAGTTGGATTTGGATGCTGTAGTCAACAAGTGGGAAAAACAGTAGGCTATTAGGAATGCAGGAAGACTTTAAAGTAAGCAGCTCTTCCTAAAACTTTGATAGTCTAGGAATACTTCAGAAAAAGTACAGTAATCTGCACTGCAGTGCTTAATTTTAAAAACATCAGGTAAGGAAACACAAAGCTTGCCTCCAGCAAGTGGACAGTAAAAAGCTCCTGGAACACATTTTAACACAACACTGCTCATAATGCAACACCTAATACAGTAACCTTCAAAATAAATGATCTATATCAATGTAAAAGACTTTTATTGTCCTAACTATTAGTTATATTTTTTTTCGAAACCTCTCTGTTTGTGATCTCTTCTGAAGTGTGAGTCTTCTCAGTCTGATGATCTAATTATGAAAGTTACCATCAAAATGAGCAGTTTGGAAAAGGTGTTACATGCAGATACCATGTAGTTCAAATTTGTTTCATTACTGTTGTCCATTTTTATGCTGTATAGCACTGATGCTGTATTTTTCATTTAGAGGCTGTGTAGGTCTGTTATTTCAAATACGATTTGACGCATTCTTTGTGTTGTCAATCAGCATCAAACTGCGCTAATTAAAAAGCTAAAAATTAGGACCTCCAGAGCTGCTTTTGCTTTGGCAATGGATAACATGACTAGTCAACTAGTAAAAATTACCAGTCATGTACACCTATTTTCTTAACTGCAGCTTGGAAGACAAATAAATAATTCCTAGTAAGTTAACCTTTACCTGTCTTTTATTGCATACATATTTAATCAAGGGAACAAGAAGATAACCCAGCCAGAATGAACTGTTGTAACCAGTATGTACACAAAATATGACGGGATGTTCTGAGAGGGAATAAACAGCAGAAACCACAAACCAAATGCTGCTATGCACCAATGCTATGAACTACCTAGGTCATTAGGGAGGGATCAGTGCATTGAAAAAAACCCTACAAATTGCTCTTTTGTTCCAGTAGAAGAACAGCTCAGGCATATTCCACTTAAGCCTCCTCATACCAATGGGGCTTTGTTGGTCATGTGACCACTTTCTAATGACAAGACCTTTTTCACTTGGCATTATCTGAGCAGGGTTTGTTTTAAACAAGACAAATGGGAATAATGTGAGGTTCACCTGCTCTTAGTACATGCAACTTTCAATAAAAGCAATTTACAACAAAGCTGTTTTGGTTGTGGATGTATTTTACAACCCTTTTATTTTTACTTTCCTGAGTTAATTACAGATTTTATATAAATCCATTCAAATTGCACTTGCAGTGACAATACCACTCAACAATAGTGGAAATTTACAATCTACCAAGTTTCAAATGCATGACTTAAAGCTGCAGAGGAGGTTTTAATGTACTTTTTGCAAATGTCCCTGGGGAACATGCAAAAACCTCAAGACACACCAGTTAGGTCCCCTCATGCCACTACAGCTTTTTAAGACCATGGAACTACCTGCCAGACACGTTGTTCTGCTTATTTTGAGAGTTGGGTAGGGATTCATGTTCATGTGCTATAAGCCAGTAGATAGTCGAGAATACGAGAATGAGCATAACCTACTTGGTGTTTCTCTCTAGTCATCCCAGATTTGTTTTGCAACTTTGCTTGTAATGGTTTGGTTTGCCGTTTGGATGATGGAAGCCAGACCCAAAATTGGACAGGCAGAGAGTCCTACAGAGTCAAATCACTACCAGTGGTGTGAGAGATTGTTTTGCAGCACACTTATTCGTTGCCATGTACATCTGGGACAAATGATTTTGCATAGCCATCTCTGTATACTGGATATTGGTACCCTTCAGTGGCACTTCTGTGGAAGGTCTGTGCTGCTATCCTGATTAGTAATGTGTCTGAATTTTGTGACTGCATTTTCAGATCTGATGAGTCACCTCTGGTGTCTGTAGAACATTTTTATAACCTTGTTCATAAATGCACCCGGGAAGCTTAACTAAAAGGAAACCGCTCAGATTAAATGTCACTTAAATCTTCACTGCTGAGTCACCACTATGAATCCTTGGTAGGAGCTAGATTTAGTACCCCAAACATGTGACTGGTAATAGGAATAGTAATATCTGCTTTGAAATAAGTCATGCTATATGGCATGGCATCATTGAATTGTATGGAATATATGCATTTAGCATAGTATAAGTACGTAAATGTACTTAAATGACTTGCTGTCACTCCAAACCATATTAATATATCAGATCAAACATATTTTTGAAATAAATACACAACTTTCTTTCTATATTAAGATAAAAATGTGTATTTATTTAAAGAATAATAGTCCTTTCAGGCTGTTGCTCAAGCACTGCCTTGTTCCTTTACTGTGTAAATATGTCCTTGGAAAAATAAGCAGACATAGGAATATGTTGCCTCAAGGGAAGTAAGTAAAACTTCTTTCATACTCAGTACCTGGTAAGCACTGGGTTACCTTTAAACATGTCCTGGCTTTCACACGTGCAGCAACAATATGCCAATTTTACACAAGAGACCTGTTACTCATCTGGGATTTTATATGGAAAAGTGGGTTATCGTTTGTATCATTATCATCAGACGTTCTTTCTCATTTTACACTGATACAATCATTATGATGGTATTATTTTACAAGATACGCTTTCACCTCTGGACAAATTAAACCTATGCTGTTTACACCTATGATTTTGAGTTAATGAGTTAATTATATCAGTCTGTATATGCATGCAAGCGTCACCTAACACAGCTGTCAGGGCACTTATTCTAATAGAGTTGCATTTTTTATTGTCTTTTTACTTTGCTACTACTACTACTTTTTAATTTAGCATATTTTTCAAGCAGGTTCTGGCAGCCTTACAATTAAATCAAGGAAAATTGGAACCAAACAACTTTTTCTGAGTATATGCTCAAGGAAATTAATAATTTAATTGTTTAATTAATACAGATGACGTTGACGTCACGTCCTTCAGTGAGAATATTAGCTGGTAGCATTGTAGAAATCTGATTACTGTCTGAGTCCATTATGTAAATCCGGAGGTTTCTTATTATATTGACTTGATGATCATATAACTGACGAAATCAGATTTTCATGCAGTTATTGGAATGTTAAGTGAATGTACTGTAATTGCACTTAATTAATGAATGGAGGCTAACAAATGTGTATTTTTATGGCTGATTTTATCCCATACAAATGAACATGATGGTAAAAATGCCCTTCCCTAGAGTCAAACTACTATGCTCGTACATGAGGGATTTACAGTTAGGTATATTAATTGTTTGGGACAGCTTATTGTTAAATCAAAAAAAAAATCTATATATAACTGTTACAGATTCCCTCAGTTACTTTTACTTAATGAGTTGTCAAGTATTTGTGTATTTCTCAGAAAGTTGTGGAAGTTGATCAGAAATTGAAGAAATAGTCCTTCCTTTTATCCTTTCACTATGGTGTTTAAATTGGTAGTACAGATTTGTTTTGTTTTTCAACTATGTGCTTTTTACACACAAATGTCACTTCGAAAATTATGCCTGGGTACAAGTGCCTGTGTGAAAGGGGTTTGCGAGAGCGATCTTTAAAACTGCAGGAGTAATTGTTTGCAAAATGTAATGAGTGAAGTCTTTCCATGTCTTCTCTGTGTTTTCCATTAGATTTGGCTGAGAAGCAGCTTTATTCCGTGACCGGAGTAATGTTAGCACAGAGCTTTTCGAATCCTTTTTCCCGCTATGGAGGCAGTGTAAGGGTACCACGTGCCCAGCGTGGGTGATGGAAACATTAGTTTAGCGCTGTGTGAATGACAGACGCAACAGCTAATCCGCTTAGACTACATGAAGAGCTTTCCCCTGCTGGCGAGGGCCATTGTGCCAGCTTGTATGTAGTCCTGCCAGGCTACACATCAAAACGCAACTCCTATGGCTTGGGGTGAATTCCACATATAAATGCAATAAGACATAGCTGACTAGTGTGCTTTACACGTGCCTACATGTTTATTTAAGTCAGAACACCTTTATTCCTACACAATCCATGTTGAGAGAAAATCTCAAATTTCCAGACATTACAGTGAATGCATTTTCTACAGGGTTTTACATTTTTAGAGCATACCGAAAGATCTGCTATTTGAAACGTAAAAACGCGGCCTCTTGAAGCTGATAAGGAGGGCTCACTGGTTATCTTGCATGGTTTTTTTTTTTTCATTATAAAAGAACCTTATGTCACGTTAATTGAAAACATACAGTGGTCCCTCGCCACTTTGCAGTTCACCTTTCGCAGCCTGGGTGCATCTCGGGTTTTCAAAAAATATTAATGGTTAAAAATATATGTTGCTGTTTCTGAACTCTGCGCATGTATAGTATGTATGGTATAGTTAAGGTATACATGAGGACATATCTTCTTCAGTGGTGAGTACCCATATCACATTTTTAAAACTTTGTATGTAGATTTAAGGGTTTACTGTAAAACATTTCTGTGTAACATTTTTAAATTACTGTACGTATGTACATACGTAGGTTTAGGAGTTCTAAACATTTTACAGTGCCCTACTGTCCACTGTAATGCGTGAACTGTTATGATGGAGCGTTTTAATACTGTATACGGTACTGTATACAGGTACAATACATGCACAGAGCAGTGTGGTAAATGGTTACTGTCACACCCACGCTCTGCGGACCATACCCACGCATGCGCACGATCACACCGTCACCTTCTTATTAATTCCACATACCTCATTCACTCCCCTCA
>JAUZST010004716.1:0-16099 GCA_034779995.1 Parotocinclus haroldoi | reverse complement strand
TGTGTGTGAGTGTGTGTGTGTGTGTGTGTGTGTGTGTGTGTGTGTGTGTGTGTGTGTGTGTGTGTGTGTGTGTGTGCAACAATAAATTCCTGAACAGAAATGACATTTTGAAATTCTAAACTAAACATTTTAATGTAATCAATAATATTTATCTGTTTATCTTTTATCTATTTATATATATAATATTATTATTCTGTTTTTTTTCTCTGTTATAATTTGTTCCAATTATAAATCTTGGAACCTCGGTCGTTAAAGTGAGCGGACGTAGAATTTCGGCCTTTGTACTCCTGCAGTGACGTATAACTTGTGTTCCTTATTGATGCAGTTTGCACAGAACAATGCAGCAACCCTAAACCGTGTTCTTCCCACATCCTAGTTTTCAGCTCTCTTCATTAAAACCTAAATTTAAAATCCCAGCTGAATGGCTCACACTCACCAAGCCTACACGCACTCACCAATTGTCGAGAAGAAAAAAAAAAAAACAACGAAAATACAGTATTAATGTTTAAATTCCTTTCTGCCGCTTTAGAGAATTACAATAGTGGCACATGTGGTACGGAAAACAGAACAAACCCACTCACTTTATTTTTGTCTTGCCTTTTTGACCCGATTTGGACATGCATTTGCCAAGTAGATGGAAGGAGGGCAGTGAGCATAGTAATTCAGAGAATGGCCCAGGCTGATAGATGATAAAACATGGATGTGTGTGGCCTCTGCACCATTTAGCTGACTCCTTTGTACAGAGCAGCTTACAGTTTTGGGGGTTATGGGCTCTTACCCAAGGGCCCTCGCGTGGCAGCTTTATGGGACTTGGCGGCCTAGTGGTTAAGGTACTGCACTATGGACCAGAAGGTCCAGGGTTCAAATTCCACCTCTGCCACAGTTGGGTCTCTGAGCAAGCCCCTTAACCCCCAATTGCTCGGATTGCAAGACTTTATTAATTGTAATTTAATTAATTGTAAGTCCCTCTGGGCGTACACATGAACAAGCAGCTACTGCCATGTTTTTTTTCCACAAGAAAACCAATGTGAAAACAAAACATGGAAAGAACAGAATCGCAGTAATCAGGTCAAATGATGAAATGGTCTTGTAGGAAACCATCACTGATTTAATCTTGGTTTCCTTTATACATCATTTCAATGCACTACTCATTTCATTTTGATTTTTAATTACAAAGTTGGAGCTGTTTTGGTAGTTGGGATCTCTTTGCTCTAAAACCCTTTGCTATAGATACACCGATTGCAGTTTCCTTAGCCGGTTTGCAATTTTTTTTAAACATATGACCGGCGTTTTTGGTTCTGCTCGATTTTTTTCTGCCCAAGAATCATAAATGACAACAGGCCGCTGCGTTGCACTCAGAGCAGAGCTAGCATTAGCTTTGTCAAATTCCACATATTCAGCAAAGTGATGCTGTTTCTTGTTCTGAGCGATTCAAAGTAACTTTCGGCGTACCTGTTGTAAACAGCACTCACTTACTGGGAGGAACTGGAACACTGAAGACATGGCTGTAACAGAAGTAACACC
The DNA here is from genome assembly GCA_034779995.1 of Parotocinclus haroldoi. Lineage (NCBI taxonomy): Eukaryota > Metazoa > Chordata > Actinopteri > Siluriformes > Loricariidae > Parotocinclus > Parotocinclus haroldoi. The sequence goes on along the minus strand of JAUZST010004716.1, from coordinate 14,575 downwards.
CTATCGCTGCTCCCCTTTACCAACAAAACCTGACGTGTAATCAGCTGGTCACCTTAACAGCCAATCAAGGCAGCAGACCCACGAGCAAAGGCGGGAGTTTAAGAGCTGGTGTGACTACAACTCCAAATCAGCAAAAGTAAGGAAAATGCATATAACAAAAGTGTTTATTTTGACTTTTATTTTGTCGCAGACAGTACGGACCGAAGATATTTCACGTTTTGTCTGGTCAACCTTTTGTTAATAAACATCTATTCCTGAGGGTAAAGCATTTAGCACTTTGTAATGTCGCCGTTCCTTTTCTCCACACCAAGCGATTTAAGTGTTTCGGGTGTCGTTCTTTTCCATTCCTTCCTGCAAACATGTCTATTTCATTTCAAAATTCTTCACGCATTCTGTCGCACGTCTTATACGCAGTCCTAACAGGACGTTACTCGCCTTTTTTTCCCCAGAAATTAGAGCCCTTATTTGAACCCTTATCAAAACACCTGAGATTAATTGGTCTTTCCAGAAGTGAATCCCCACAGCCGTGTTCTAAAATCTAGCAAAAAAGTCATTTCAGAAGGCGCTTGCAACATCAATCTCATATGAATGTCCGCAGCTTTGGAATGGGTTCTAACCCCAGATTAATGTCACATCCACAGTGTTGGACTAACAGATCTCCAGATGGAGATCATAATATGCTTCGCCACCATGCTTTGAAGACCTTCTGTACGAATCGTGCTTGATCTCGCTCCCTTTTAAAGAACTTTGCCTCCATGAATGGACTATAAAAATCATCTGAAGCTTATCTCACCAGACGCACAGTCAGTGAGCGCATCTCGAACATATTTAGGCCAGTGTCAACACATCAGACACTCATCAAAGCTGTAACGACGCCGTGATGTGGGCACGCTGACAGAATATCTCAATGCCTCTGATGCTTTGGCTCACACATTTCCACTTTTGGCTAGAACTTGTTCTGAGGTCTGTTTCAATGAGGTGAAAATTGCAGATCCCATAAATATCCCCCAGCCTCTTCTCATCTGGCTCGTAAGCAATGCCTCCCTTAGAAGCATTTGGTAGAAGCTAAATAAGGACAGCTGTTCCAGACGTTCCAGTTCACGCCCAATCACAGGTTCTACAGGGCTTCTTTATCCAGGGATGTAGTCAGGACAGACCATAAAACATAAACAGCTTAAGCTTCATTTACACCATAGACAGGAAGGGATGAACCACCATCCCTTCGTTCATCTGAAGTAGCACCGTTATTCGAGTGGATGGGTCGGAATTCGATTCGAAAGCGCCCCAGAGAGTGCCAGTCCATTAAAGGGCATCAAACAGTCACCCCAGCATAAACACTTACACCTCGAGGCAATTCGGAGTAACCAATCCATATCTCTGGAGGGGGGAGGAAACTCACCTGGAGAACATATCAAAGTCCACACAGGCAGTAACCAGGAGAAAGCACTGAACCCAGATTCCATTAACAGCTCCTGATGTGCCACCGTGCAGCCAATAAAAAAATCAGAATGATGATATAAATATCCTTTACGCATCGTCTGTCTTTAGAAGAAGGTCTCCTTTTAATAAGGAAAAAAAATCAATATACAGATACGCACCATTTAATGACCACCCCACCAACGTCCAATTTAACGAGTGACATCTTAATAATTAGCATAAATGATAAGGAATAGGAAATATGTCTATTAGCTCCAACAGCCGTAATCAGCCGGTCACCTCAACAGCCAATTAACGATGCAGACCCACGAGCAGAGGCGGGAGTTTATGAGCTGGTGTAACTACAACTCCAAATCAGTAAAAGTTGGGACAGGATGGAAAATGCACAGCAAGACACACAGTGTTTTTCTTTGACGTTCATTTTATGGACCGAAGATTTTATGTTTTGTCTGGTCAACCTTCTTGTTTACAAACATCTGTTTCTGCATTTTAATAAACTTTCTTTCCCACTTCTTCCTGCAAACGTCTCTTCAAGTCAAAATTCTACGCGGTGTCGTAACGGGACGTTACTCCATTTTTCCTGAAATTACAAAAGGTTTAGCATGTGTATGACGTGTGTTTAGGCTTACAATGATGCAGTGCTGCTGGAGTTTTTAAACACATTGGTGTCACTGCAGGTACGACAGAACGGAATTCTCACTAGTAGCCCCAAACATGTTTGTTTCTCTAAAAAAAAAAATCGGTTTAAGTTTGTTCAACAGAAGAAAACGACACCTTATTTGACCAGGGCTGTCCAAACCTTTGCCTAATACCACATGGGCGCATGTTAAACACAGCACTGTACAGCTTGGCGTGTTTTTATTGGAACTGGTGCCTTTATTTGTCCACGTCAAAAACATGTATAATAAAAACTGTGCCATCACACTTCACTGAAGTGATGGAGGAGAGCATGAAAGCAGCAGCTCGCTAATTGGATACAGTAGCTAGAGGGAATTTGCATCTGGCGGCCCGGGGGAGTGCTGAGCAAAAATAAAACAAGCTGAGACACTCGTTGCTGAAAGACGGTCCCTCTGCAAATAACAAAGGACTTGGGAGAGCCTTGGGAGAGGAAACAAGTCTACGCCAAAAGAAAGCAGGACAAGTAAAAAGGATAAGAAGAGGGAAAAGTAGCAAATGAGATGCAAAGTAGGAGACAGTGACAGAACAGGTCTGACGCGTTCGACGCTATTTGGGTAGTTATCAGATTTCTAGCTAGAATCCCACATAAGTACGTGATATAAACCTCCAACTTTAAAAATGAAATAGCAGATCGAGCTCCAGTGCCCCCGGTTTAATCCTGACCTCGGCCTGTGTACAGTTTGCCTGTTTTTCCCATGCCATGCAAACACATAAATTAGGTTAATCAATTACGCTAATCTGACCCGGAACAGAAGTTTATTGATCCTAAAGTAAATGCAGCCTTACAGGAACAGAGTGAAGGCATATATACTTACATACAATACAAGAACAGACAGAAGAGAGGGCGGGGGAGGGGGGGGCCCTGCAGTTACACCCCGAAAACCACATGCATTTATGCATCCAACCCTCAACCCCAAACTGTAAACAGAAACACGAGTTAGGTTGTTTGATTTCGCTAAACTAGTTTCGAATAATCAAATAAAGAAATCCCTCTACCATATACTGCATTTTAGAGTCTCTCCTAACCGCTTTGCGCCTGTTGCATTTAATTGCAGGGTTGCCAGATCCTGCGAGAGAAACAAGCCCAAAAGAAGAAAAGTCTCCTAAAAAAAAGCAGACCTGAAAACCAGATTCTGTTAGTGCGCATGCACTGAGAAACACAAATACTGAGCTCAAATCCAGATGAACAGGTTTTTTAATCTGATTTATAGGCCTTAGTCCGATCTAAGAAATCGGAGTATGTTGTTAACAAAACCACTTGCATAAACAAACTGTAGAAATACGGTTATGATTGTAATATTACTGGAAGTACAGACATTTGGGATTTCATTACTGTCTTCCATATTGCTCCCAAAAATTAGGGGACATTTTAAAATGAAATTTTAATGGAATGACCCCTAATTGTGTGAGCGCTGCGTATGAACAATGCTGACGAAAAGACTACCTGCATCTTAAAGAGAAACCCAATTACCCAAACACTTTGAGGAATGGCGTCACTGTTCGCAAATGTTTGCAACAAAGTACAGCAAATAAAGTGTTTGGTTTAGTTATCAGCTTGCCTCAATGAGGCATCGCTCATTCAAGTACGGTCACACTAGAGGGTTGGTCCAATCCAAGACTGGCTTCGGGATTCATTTCGAACTATGTCATTATACGAGTAATGAGCCGTGTCTTGAGCTTAAGCCATGTCTGGTATGACGACAAGGCAACCCCTTAATGACAGTGATGTGGCGTTGGTTTGGTTACTGTGGGGGAATATGGTTTCCACTAAGTCCTTAAACATCAAGAATCCAGAGTGAGTTATGGGGATTCTGATTCAACACAGAACACACAATATGGAAAGGATCATTCGGCAACCTCAGAGGGGCTCAGGAAGATCTTTAAGAGAGCCACCATCTGAGTAACCCTGTCCACAATTCCATTCCCTTTAATAGGTGTTTTCATGAAGACTAAAAATGCTTCTAAGGAGGGAATAAAAAATAACTACTCACTGTGGGACAAAGTATGGCTCTTTTTTCACTAGACACATCGCAAATCTAACCAGAGTTATTGTGGATCACATCGCCAAGCACTTGCTAGTTTAAGTAAGAGTAATCTACATGATCTAGATCTACCTAGATCCGTACCAGAAATAAGAACATGTGCTAAAGAAACTCAAACAGAATTTGCAAGCTGCAGTTAAGAGACCTCCTAACAGGCGAACGATCACTCCCTTACAGGACATACAAATGGCAGAGCCAGCACCTCCCATGGCCAAACGTTGTTTCAACGTAACAGTCTCCATGCTCTGAAAAGAGCACACCGAGAAATCCTGCAGCTTTTTTACCCTGATGCACCACTTCATCTGATCCATAAAACATGAACCACTGCTTTGAATACACATGTTCAAGCTTGGGGTCTGAAGTCGGAATGGGAAGAGAGGAGGAAATCTCTTTTATCCAGCTGTTTTTAGGAGATGTGAAAATTTAATAAGGAATGAGTAGAAACACAGAGGCATTAGTGAAACACGGCTCATTAATGGCTGGCTCTTTCTGCCAGCTTGTTCTTTTTGATGATGTTTACATGTCGCTAGTGAATGAGGGATGAAAGCGCACTCGGAGCTCAACGTTCCTCGCTTGGACACGCTAACGTACACGTGTCTAGCCCCGAATCTGCGTTTTCGGCTGGGGGGGGAAAACAAAATCAGGACGCCTAGGCAAAAACCTCATTTGCGCAGTGAGCATCCACAGCAGAGGTGGAACAAGGTAAAAGCTTATTAATTCTGCATTTTGAGGAATGAACCAAGGCAAACAAGAAATAGCATTACATATTTCTAATGGGGGAAAAAAAAAAACAAATTGGTCAATGGAGCAATAAATTAGTCACTTGTGTTCTGTCATGCCTGATATTTGGTTACAAGTTAATAGACTGAGTTCATTTTAGTTTGAGTCTAGCTGTACACTAACCCTACCTGCAAAATTCATCTTGAGATATCGGGGTTAAGCGAGCATTGTACTCGTGGTTAACATGGGTTTTTAAAGGGTTGAAGAGCAAGTGATTTTGAAGGCTACGCAAATTCAAATTTGCGCTTTTAGATTAGCATACAGACACCCTCAGAATGCTTCCTAAGAATACCATATCCTGTCAAAACCCTTACCATGTGTCATTTGTAATATGTTCTTCTATCCATCCATCCATCCATCCATCTACCTATTCATATATCCAGCTATTTACCCATCTATCCATCCATCCATCTATTCATCTATCCATATATACATCTAACCATCCATCCATCTATCTATTCATCTATCAAAGATCTCCTACACAACACTGCTTTTCATTTGACTAGCCAAGCTATCTTCATCCTGTTGTGCAGTCACATCCAGAAGAAGATGGGCTCTCCTATGAGCCTCGCTCCTCACCATTGCTGTGTCCGGCTGGTCCATACCTGACAAGTGTTTACCTCCCAGTCACAGAAGCAGCATCCCAGATGCTCCAGGTCCCCATTCCTTCCACCCACCATCCACCACGACAGCCACGACAAACGTTTGCCACATCGATGAAACGTGAGTAAGTGAAAGATGGCAGGGTCCAAACAGCCAACTCTCAAGTGTTGTAGCGACCAGGATTTGTTATGGTTAAAAGACACCACTCGGAAAGTCAAATCCAGATGGAGGAAGTGGGTGAGAATGATTAGCTGCCATCAGCAAGACTCACATGATCACATGAAACTGCACTTGGCTGCATTTGACAGCACCCGTCCCCTGCAAATGGATGTACCATTCACTGAATAGCTGAACATTTTGTCTTAATACGTGCATCTTTAATTTTTAATATGTTAAAAAAAAAAAAAACATTAAAGTCCAGCAATCTCCTTTGCTCAAAAATTGAAATCTTTACTGGGACTTTTTCTGGGTCACTTCTAATTTATGCTCAGCGGATTAAGCCAAGGGTAGCACTTCTTTGGCACCTTATTTGAGGCGAGTCTTGCAAATCTTGTGTCGATGAATTAAAGCAGCAGGAAAAGGCTGAGAAGCATAACCAGATTGCAGATGAAAGAATATTTTGGTGGATTGCTGAGGACATGTTCCAGAAAACTACTGAACTGCAGAGGTTATTAATATTTAGAACCAGGGGTCAAAATTATGAGAAAGAAACCGATATGTACACATACACACACACACACACACACACACACACTTTATGCTGTTTCTTCCAGCCATCCAAGGACTACATTTGAAGGTGATATGATATAATTAGAAGCGTATCCATGAGCAAGTGATTAGCCCGACTCTGGCAGGTCTGGGAATATGAGAGAATCCCCTTGGCAGCTGAACTACTGAGCACGCTTCTGAATTATTTACTACCAAAAGCAGTCGGGAGCAGCACACTACTTGCAATTTGCGAATGCCTAGCTTAGCTGCCAGCTCGAATACATAAGAAATTCATCGCATGATGCCTGGGATAGATCGTGGTGAGAAGTTGAAGCACAGCTTGGCTGAGAAACCATTGTTAAATATACAGGAGGCAATTCTGACTGGGAAAGACATGGTCAAAACACAAAGTGAGATCATTAGCCTACAATGTTTAGGGTTATCTACTCAAGACCATAAGGAAGACAGCTGAGGGAACCCGGTATGACCACTCAATCACGCACGCGTCCAATGGAAACGGAGGTTGTAAGGAAATGCTCTATTAAAGATTCACAAAATCTTACGTGGAGATTTCTTGAATAAAAAAAATAACCCAAATTATCTATAGTCCGCAGCAATTAAAGGAAATTAGGAAGAGTTTTAAATGCACACGGGGGGCTCGGTGGGTAGCACCGCTGCCTTGCAGAAAGAAGGTCCCGGGTTCAATCCCAGCGTGGAGCGGCCTGGGTCCTCCCTGAGTCTGTGTGGGTTTACTCCGGGTACTCCGGTTTCCCCCCCCCACAGCCCAAAGACGTTCGTGTTAGGTTAATTGATTACTCTAAATTGGCATTGACTTGAGTGTATATGTATGACTAGTCTATAATAATAATCTTGTGTGTGTGTGTGTGTGTGTGTGTGTGTGTGTGTGTGTGTGTGTCGCAGAAATGGCCACGGATGTGACTTTAAAGAAGCAAAATAAACGAAAATGCATATGAAAGCAAGACATGTGATTGCAAAAAAAAAAACGGCTAAATTCAATAGCGTTTACATAAAATAACAAACAAAACACAGGTGGAATTGTTCCTCTCTGACGCAGTGTTTGTTTATTTGGAACACTTGGCTATATTACTGACAGGAACAAGATTACAGGACAGGACCACGACAGGAACGAGAAACCGTTGACATGACAGGAACAAAACTCTGTGGTAGCCTAGCAATTAAGGTGATTGTACTTTTCAATTTTTGACCCTTCCAAGCTGCCACAGTTGGGTCACTGAGCAAACCCCTTAAACCACAACTGCTTAAATTGTAAGGCTGAAAATGACTCTGGAAAGGGTGTCTGCTGGCAATGATGCTACGTGTAACATGGCCATCAATGCACACCTTGTTTCTCATGCATACATCATTTGTACATTGTACAAATAAAATATCATTTAACAGATGCCCTCATCGAGAGCGACTTACAACTGAAACGACCTTTTAATCCAAGAAATTAGGGGTTAAAGGTCTTGCTCAAGAAGGTGGGATTTGAACCCTGGACGTTCTGGTCGATAATCCAATACCTTAACCGCAAGTCCACCTCAGTTCCACAAGGGCAATTTGGTATCTCCTGTTCACCCAACTTACATGTCTTTGGACTGTGGGAGGAAACCGGAGTACAGGGAATAAACCCACACAGACATAGGGAGGACATACAGACTTCATACATGGGATTGAACCCAGGACCTTCTTGCTGTGAGGTGAGGCTGTGAGCCCTACCATGACCCCCCCCCCCCCCATACCGCTAATGGCTAATGCATTTGTTCAATAGCCTGCCATCTACTGACTCCACACTTCCCCTATTTTATGTCTTATGATCTACAAGTACATGCAAATTTACATAATATTATCAGCAGTCTTGAGCCATGGTAGAGTAACTAGAAAGTGTTCATTATTACAACATCTTAACTGTATGTATAGGCCTTGTCTAGGGATTAGTGAGATCTTTTTAAGAGCAATCTTTAGCCGCTCCATCACTGCTGACTCTGCATATCCTCAGATCTCCCACAGATCTAACCTTTAAAGGTCTACCTGGAATTTCTTCTAATTGCCTGCAGGGAGTCTGACCCTGCTTGATAGACAGAACTCAGACTGAGATTTGCACCACTGGCGATCACGAAATAAATCTTGCCTCCAACTTGTGTGCAAGTGTACTCGAAAGTAAAAATACCCATAACTTGGATAATATGGCCACCCAAAAGCCCAAGCATTAATCATTTGGATGTTTATGAGGAATGCATCCTTTAATTCTTGGACACTCGGCCTGCTACTTTTGGCATGGTCCTACAGGACATATGCTGCAAAAGCCTGGTGATAAATCAAACGCAATTAACGCGAGTGCATGGCGTGTGAGAGATTCAGACCCCGTTGGGCACGACAGACTCTTCTCTGTTTGCTGCTCGGATTTTCTAGCCTAGTTCTCCCCTCCCTCATCCATCATGTCAATCAAGAGGGAAATCTAGAGTATTAGAACTTAGAAGTTTATTTAGCCTTGGGTTTCAGTGTCAGCAGTTTTAGGACTCAACAATATCGTGCACAAAAGGCCAACATTGGATTTGGTGTTTTCGGTGAGGGTTGTTTTTTTTGTTTTGTTTTAGCAATGGTAGCATGATCATGGACCTCCCAAGGTTTCTTCCTTAAAACTCTTAGGAGTTTTTCCTCGCCACTGTCGCCCTAGGTTTGCTAAATATGAGAATGGGCTTAGAAAAAAATATAATATTGTAAAGCTGCTTTGAGACAATACTCCATTGTAAAATGTGCTATAATCAATAATTTTTACTTCTCTTGACAGGACCCAATGATTGGACATTTCTTGGATTTGTCACTCTGTAAATCTCGACTGATCTTCATTTCATCATTGCGAGCTTTAGCACATCTTAGCCTTTTTCACGTTGTCTCCATCTGAAAAAAGGGGTTTCTTAGACGTTACCCCTTCAAAAAGATCGCTCCTGCTCAATTTTCTTCAGACTACAGAAGGATGGCAAGAACTTGGCAGCATGACGAAGCTGCAGATGCCATTACTGCCCAAGTGGGAGTCCACACTAAATCTACTGCTCACAAAAATGAGGGGATATTTCAAAATAATAAAGAAGAGGATCTCACAAGAACTGCTGTACGATCCGATCCTGTCCATGACCCATCACTGTCGGTGTGTTTTGCCACTCTTGGGTGACCATACACCCTAATGAACAGTCAACGTGGGGGCACTCTGGTCCAGTTTTGACGTTTCTGTTCACCCCCATGAATAGATCACTTGTTACTCAATCACCATAATTGAGTTTGGATTCTCATTTACATAATCGAACAACTTTTGGAGTTTTCATTTGCTTTTCTGATGATCTTGTTTAATTAAATAAAATCGAATGCTTTTTTTTTTGGAATCGCTTCGTACTGGCTTTTGAAATACCTCCTCATTTTTGGGAGCAGTATATTATCATAGCTGTTAAATCCCATCCCCTCATTGGGAACCCATCTTTTCCAAAACTAACCTCCAACCATACCACATTTAGATTTAAGCACATTACTGTATTGCAGCTGTGTTTCGTTGCTTATTGTAAATACAGATGTGTACACAAAGTCCTTATTAGCCCATAATCCTTATTTGCTTTTGCTGACACTTGCAGGCGTTGCTAATATGATTCATTTGTTCTGCTGTGCTGGCGCTGACATATCTTAGTCATATCGAGAAAAACACGGTGAATAAGACGCACACGAGTCAGCTCTAGTCATTCCATTAGCTTCTTGCTACTTTTGTGCCTGAGCTAATGATCCAGCGACACACAGCTGCCTCAGACCAAACAAGTGAGCAGCCAATTACTCACAACTCACAAAAGTGCAGAAATGCACATACCTACTGACCGCAGTGTATCATGGGAACACGCAGGGTCCACATTTAGATTGGTCTGAAATAGTGTGTTGATTTTGCCAAGCGCTGCACATCTCATCGTTAGCAGCGTGACAAGCGTTCATTACGGCCACTGCATTAACGAGTTATGGTTTGAGGGTCACTCCAGGAACACGGAGGCAAGTTCTCTTTCCTGAGACTTCCAGAGCGATTTGTTTTGAGAGGTCCAGATGTTAAGGATCACAACAGGATGTTTTACACGAATGAAGCTCTGAGGAAATCAGCCATCACAAAAAGAACAAAGAACCAGTTAGTCATCTTTTGTCTTCTGAACACTGGTGGTTTGTGCCTAGTTGTTGGGTGCTGTCACAAAACACTTGCAGCATTGGGTGATAATGAATTTGATGAGCGCTAAAAGGACAAAGGCAATATGAATCAGACCCTGTTAGATCCAAAAGCTTAAATATACCGCACGCAGAAACGAGGGGATGTCTCAAAATGAATGTGAAGCGATTAAAAAGGAAGCATTAGATTTTATTTCACTGAACAAGACCGTCAGAAAAGCAAATCAGAAGCCAAAGACAGTTGTTCGATTATGCAAATGAGATACAAAATCAATTCATGTGATTGAGTAACAAGTGATCTATTCATGGGGGCGAACAGAAGCATGCTAAACTGGACGAGAGTGCCCCCGCATTGACTGTTCAGTAGGGTGTATGGTCACCCAAGAGTGCCAAAACACACTGACAGTGATGGGGCATGGACAGTTCTTATGGGGTCCTCTTCACATTTGAAATATCCCCTCATTTTTGTGAGCAGTGTAGAATTCCTTGCTGTTTTAAATCTGCCGTTGGAACATGTCACAGCCAAAAGCACACTGTGCCAAGCTGACCCTTCTACAGTCCGGAGAAGATTGATCAGGAATGGGTTGTTTGAAAGGGTAGAAGCCAAGAAACCACTTTTTTGGAAGGTGAACAGGATGAAAAGGCTATGATATGCTAAAGCTCACAGACATCAGAATCAAGATCGGTAAAAACGAGCATTATGGAGTAACAGCTTCTGTTTTTTTTAATCGGATTGTGTACAGTATGTTATATTTGCTAATTCTACCACTGGTAGAATGGTGACATTTACACAGTATGTATGGATATATATATATATACACATTTATACAGTACTTACATGTGTGGTTAGATAGGTAAAGGCTTTCTTCTGACACACCTTCCAAATAGTTTCTTGCCATGCATATTGCACACAATGATCGATTTAATGAGCTGGTGAGCCAAATTGAAACAATCTTCGACACTTTCTGCCTCTCTAACCGACTATGCTTGTTCGAGTGAAAGACTTGCCTGCTTTTTCTGATTAATTACAGTAGTGATTAGACATTTTTGACGTCTTCGTTATTGTCCTAACAGTCATCACTGATGAGTTTCTTAGGTCCCACATTCTGAAGTGAACGAATTAAAGTAAAACGCAAATCCCAAAAGTGGTTCCGTGACATTTCGTCCGTAAGAATTTCCAAAGATGCCATTAATTGTGACGCATGGTTGTGTTTTTGTTCTCTTAGGAAAATCCGCCCCAAATGTGACCACATTCTGTTTATTATTATACCAAATGCAAGATGGCATTTCTAACAGTGATATCACCGGCGACTCCATGGAACTCCAATCAGACGTGGAGCTGTCAGCAGACAGGAAGCGAGTGTGTTATGCTCATAGGTAGGAGTGAGTGGGTGGGAGGAGAATGTCACATGGGCTCTGGAGGCTTGTAGAGTTGCTCTGAAAGTTTCACAGAGCTTCTCCAGCTTATGAAGAACTCCTTATTCATCTGCTGACATTTCTGGGTTAGCCAGCTCTTAAAGCTTTTTGACTTTGGCAGACACTGCAGCCGGTAACTAGCTCCCCCACATCTGCTCACCTATCACTGAGGAGCATCCTGAGGTGCACACAAAAACCGATGCATTGGCAATATGCAGTCTACAGTCAGCACCCTCATCCGATTCACCGGCGCTGTATTTCCATCAGGCAGGGTGGTAGAGCACGGTAGACATCCCAATGCATTAGGAGGATATCTCGGGTGGTTATGAGGTGATTTATGAAAGATTTAACAGAAAATAGGAGTGCGTTTGGTGGTGTGTAGTATTGAGGCAAACATTCAACCGTCTGGGAAACTGAATGCGTTTCAGCAAAAATTGGTTAAATCAAATCGAAATCGATTTAATTGATAAATAAATCAATTAGAATCAAATCCAAAACCTTTAGGACAAACTTGTACTTAACCCTGTAGTCTGATCTGCCCTAAAGGATGATGGGTTTCCCAGTTGAGTGTGCATTGTCCCAGTTGTTTGACATTGTAGAACAGGGATTTTTTTCCATGCCACTTTGACCTCTGACTTCTTAATTTTAGTAGTCGATATGATATATGATGTTATACGATGATATATCGGTATCAGGTAGGATATTGATGTCATTCGCTTATCGGATATCGGACTAACAGGGCCGATCCACTTACCGATCCGTATCCCATTTCACGTCTTACCATGAGCTCTTCAGAGTGAACAAGTAGTATTAGAAATGCCAAGAGCATTACCAACAATAACAATCATAATATTAAAGTAAAAAAAAAACACCTGTATCAGCATCGATCACGGTGCACTGGAATCGGATTAGAACCTAAAAATTGTAAACTGGCCCAGTGCTAACGTATATAGCGCCTTTCTCGAAAACCAATGAAGATTCTGCTTTTACAGACAATTAACACTGTGGTGATCGGACACCACATTCCAGAGACCACATTCCCCTTCGGGACTGCATTGGATGCAGAACAGAAAACCGTCCATCACTGATCAAGCAGCAGACGTGGGCGTTCATGAAATGGTCAATTACCCTGAAACTTCTCTGTAAACTATGAGAGGAAACCAGAGCACCAGAAGTAAGCCCACATGTACACTGGGAAAACAATGCTATGCCACTGCGCTGCCCAATAGCAATCCGCTTTATTCCAATTTCCCTGGTCAGGTCAGGGTTGCAGAGGATGGCCCAGTGCCTAATTCAATGGGCACAGGCAAAGAAACACACCGCCCCACCTTCCCATTCCACCCTGGGCACGACCCAGGCTTGAAATAAGTGCCATTACTAGCAGATACACCTTGTGGAGTTCATCAGTTAGGGTGGACTCACATTAGGTGATCAGTACCATGTCTGAGCCTGTCTGACCCCCAAATTGTGGTTCGTTTGGTATGCTGAACTCTTTTTTGTGCAGTACATCGTACTGGGGATAGTGCAAGTATACCTTTAGTTTCCAGACTCTCTTTTTTACAACGGTGCTAAGTCAGGTTGAGTTGAACGGAAATGTTACCGAGGTCACCAATATTACATTTAAAACATTCACCTAAGTACTTAAGTATCAGCTATAAAGAATGGTAGACAGTAACTCCAGCTAGCTAGAATTCTTCCCTTAAATCCAGCCATGAAATCACGCCATATTATGCTGCAACTCTCTCGTGAAAAAGTGGCTTCACTCGAGTGAAGCATGACCGGTGCTGTTAGCTGAGCACAAGAGAGCGATGTTGAGAACGCCTACCTCAGCCCAGATCTGAATGCTGGGATATTGTGTGTGTCTAATGTACTTAACATGTCTAACGGCATTCGGCTGTGAACTCTAGCCACTGTGGAATAGAGAGGAAACAACCAGGTCCAAGAGACTGAGGTTTAGATCAGTCACACATAAGCACAGATGCAAAAAGAGCCCAAATGAGGCAGAGAAAACAGCATGAAACCAGTTTTGCTTTTATGTTTTGATTAATCCTTGCTTTTTACCCATCGCTGTTCACCATTCTAGCCACCATTCTCTAAGGGTGTAGACATCTGCCACCGACGTTACTACGTCTACTGGGCATTCCATAAGTCCATCAACGAAACGTGGTTCCACAAACGGCTTCCACTCCTCGGTTCCTACTTACGAATGACATGCTTGGAATTTAATACATGAAGAAGGCATGTCTCGGCCGTGACTTGTGTGTCTTGTAATCACATACATCAGCACATAGTTTTGTTTCGAAACACTTACCTGTAGCAGAAGATGGTCAGCAGGGCAAAAAAGTTTGGCTCCACTTTGTGAGAGAAAAACGACAGGGTGAAATGCAAAAATGAGTGGAAAGTTGATCTGTTGTAAAAGCAAGTTCCACCTCTAACACGACCAAACATCTAAAAACATGATACTGAGTTTCAGCTGTGACCGACTGCACTCTACTAGCCTGAATGCTGTATTAGACAGCTGCTAGCACCTCGCTAGCTTATCTAGCACAGCCAGCCTCTTTAGTCCTTAGCAACGAAAATGCTAATTTCATAAATCACGAATATAAAGGACATTTTTAGGCCAAATTATTGACCTAAATACCGATATATATGTATATGTATATATATATATATATATATATATATATATAGGGAGAGAGAGAGAG
>JAUZST010004715.1:0-16100 GCA_034779995.1 Parotocinclus haroldoi | reverse complement strand
GACACACACACACACACACACACACAGGCAGACAGACACACACACACAGACAGACACACACACACACAGGCAGACAGACACACACACACACACACACAGGCAGACAGACACACACACACAGGCAGACAGACACACACACACACAGGCAGACAGACACACACACACACAGGCACAGAGGCAGGCAGGCACACACACAGGCAGACAGACACAGACAGACAGACAGACACACACACACACACAGTCCCGTTTTGTGTGTGTATGTATGTTTTTGTGAGTAGTCTAGTAAAATAAAGTAATTAATAAACCATGTAATACGAATTCAAAAACATTGCTTATGCAATACAGTTTCTGTACTTTTCTTCAAAATCCACTTCTGATGTTCAATTAACACATGCTCAGCAACTCTTACACTGCTGCAGTGTTTTCATTTCATTAAGGTTTTTCAGAGGGGGCACGTGGTAAGAGCCAGCTGCTGAACTCAGCAGTTCCTGTGGGCTTGGGTTCGATCTTGAGTGAAGATTGCATCCTGAAGTTTGAAGTGGTGTGTTTACAGAACCCCACAATGGACAAGCAACCCCAGTACAGGGCGTCTCTCTGCCCGTGAGCCTGACCAGGTATACTGTATATACAGTAAACACTCACTGGCCACTTTATTAAGTACACTTACTTGGCTAGTACCTGGTTGGGCACATTTTATCTTAAGAACTTTTGTGGAGTAGAGTGAACACAGTGTCTATTTTGACTTGATAACATCTAGTTGCTACAGCTTTGTCAGCTGGACATCCATCTTATTGTCATATCCATGAAACCAGTTTGAGATTAAACCCCACACCATTACAGAACCACGACCAGCAGTCTGAACAGTTCACACAAGATGGGATGGAACCACGCGTTTGTGCTGTTTATGCCAAGTTCTGACGTGGCCGGAATTGTTCCGGGGTTCTGTTGTCCAATTTTGGTGAGTCTGTTCAAACTTATCTTAGTTTTCTGCTTCAACTGATAGGATGTGGCACCTGGTGTGGTGTTCTGCTGCTGTAGCCCATCTGCTTAAAGGTTTAATGTGTTGTGTGTTCAGAGTTCAGTGTTGTGCTTCATCAGCACGAACCAGTCTGGTCGTTCTCCTCTGACCGGAGGAATCAAGATGGCACTTCCACCCAGAGAACTGCCCTCCCTGGATATTTTCCCATTTTCACACCATTCTAAAGATTGAAGCCGTGTCTAAATCCCACTTGACCAGACCGGCCTGGCTAGAGCCAACAACCACGGCACATTCAAAGTTATACAAATCACTTTTCTCCCCTATTCTGGTGCGATTATTTTATAGACACACACGGGACAGCCTTTTATTTCAGAAGCAAAAGTGGCAATAACAAATCTGAATACCCCAGCAGGTAATGGGTGATGAGGGCGCCTATCTTTTAGGAAATGGAACATGGTCGCCATCTTAAAAGAAACCATATTGGATAAATGGGGAGGTGGTCATGTAGAATATCAGAGAAAACCAGAATTGTCTCAGATTTGCAGTATCTCTTGTTGTTCAAAGGTTATCAAGACAAAGTGCAATTCTCATTGTTGCGCAGCTGCTGTATCATAGCAACAGGCTTCAAAAAGCGACACCCGTAAGGATCCACCAGTTTCACACAACACCGTTACATCATTCATAGCCAAATTCAGAAAAACCGGGACGGTGGACGACAAGCCGCGTAGTGATCGTCTGAAGACCCACTAGTGGCAAAGAAAGTCCTGTGACTTTTGACTCACCCTGGTATGCACGTGCATATACACTGTGTGTGTGTGTGTGTGTGTGTGTGTGTGAGACAAAACTAATGAAATATCCCCTAATTTCTAATTCCCAATTTCCTCTTTGAGAGGTCTTAGATATTTATTTTTGCTTAGATGGCCCAGAGGGTTCCTCTCTGGTGGTCGCTTATGGGATTTTTGGGAGTTGTCCACAGTCAGCTGGAATAACCCAACACTGGTCTGAAGGGAAAAAGAAATGTCAGATGGAAAAGCGTTTTTGTTTTCACTTTGTTTATAGCCTTGTGACTGCATACTTTGTTTCTTTCCTGATCTAGCACCCATCGCCCTCCTGCTTTCACCTTCTCACAGCGAGACGGAGACTCATTTGTAACTGTCACTCCGGTTTCTCGTGTCTGGCTCGTACGATTCCCTAAAGACAACCCTGAGTGAGGGCACACCCTAGAGAGGTGCTCTGGGCTGCTACAAGGGCAGTTCTCTTTTTGCTCCGGTGCACCAGTTCTCTGCTTTGTCCCAGAGACCTTACCGATGAGTGGGGGAGGTGCAGAGAACGGGAGGCGAGGGGGAGCTGAAACACGTGCTGCTGAAAGCGACGTGATCCACTTTATTCTGTAAAAGCGGGACACTGGATAGGACCGGAAAGAGGGGGGGGACAAACTGGTACACGTGGGCTGGTGGGACAGAGCAAACAAGACATCGGAGCTGAGGAACCAGTGAAGTCTTGCAGAGTTTAAGATGGACCTGAGCGGCTGTTCTGCAGAGTGTGTTTACGTGAAAGCGTCAGTGGGAGGACCTTAGCCTACTTTTTACTACTGCACTGGGACGGAGCTCTGGAGGGGCAGCACCGTTCAGTGGATCTGTGCCGGGCAGAAACGACAAGTGTTGCCGCGCTCACTGCTCACTCGCTCAGTGATGGAGACGGAAGGAGGATTGAGGGGGATGAATGTTTGAGGAACAATAGCTTGGCTTAAACATCTGACCCGGTGCAGGCAGGACAAATCGTCTCCGTGAGTTCCCCTCTCCCGTTTTCTCTGCTTAATACTCTGCTTTTATTTGACTTTCAGTTCAGCTTGTTGGATGCTAGTCTGCTTTGCCTCTTATCAAGAGTCTATAGTAGATTGCATGGTCCTTTCGTAAGTGAGCAATCAAAGCAATAAATGGGGCTAATACTTTTGGGCTCATAGTCATTTCCTCAGAGCTGGATCTTTGGATTTTCGTAGTCCCTGCGTTTGCTTGTTCTTTTGCCAGGACTGTCTTTTGAGTAAATGTTTCAAATAATGTTTACAAATCAGTTTTACCTGCTGTCTCGCTTATGTCACTTACATTCTGTAAACTGTTTTGTGACGGGAAGATTTTTAAAAGTGAAATATTGATTATCATGATTGGATCGGTCGTCTAAAGCAGCGCACACGTTGTCCGATGCTGCCACTATTCGGCTGATGGATCATTCTCGGCACTGCACTGACACTCGTGATGGTGATGTCTTAGCGTCTGTTGTGCTGGTATGAGTGGGTCAGACAGCAGTGCTGCTGGAGTTTTTCAATTGTTATTGCTGGACCGAAAAAAGTCCACCTATTAAGAATGTCCGGCTCGCATCCTCTGAGCGCTGATGATGACTTGGAGGATGACGAAGACCAGCTATGTAGCAACAGCGAGCGTCTGTGTCTGCCTTTATATCAGCAACCCGCTAGATTGTACTATTAGAGCACACAGTGAGTGAACACGGTGCGTAAATACTCCAGCAGCGCTGCTGTGTCTGATCCACTCATACCAGCCTAACAGGCTCGATGGGTAGAACCTCTGCCTCCCAGCAAGAAGGTTCCGGGTTCGGTCCCAAGGTGGAGCGTCATGGGTCCTTTCTGTGTGGAGTCTGCATGTCTTTCCCGTGTCTGCGTGGGTTTACTCAGGGTACTCCGGTTTCCTCCAACAGTCCAAAGACATGTTAGGTTAATTGGTTACTTTAAATTGGCATTGGGGTGCGTGCGTGCGCGTGTAGGAGTAGTCTAGATGAACTTGTGTATGGATATAACCTTGCGTATCTGAGATGGCCAGTGATGCCAGTGGCGACGTTAAAGAAACCAAATAAACAAACCGTGTTGGTGCAGTACTGAGAATGATCCTCCACCCAAACAGTACCTGATCTGTGCTGGTCCAGCAGGGGGTCCTGGCCATGAGAGAACAGAGGAAAGGGGACATAGGTTGCAATTGTGGAAATACAAATTGCTTTTATGTGGTAAGTGGAACTGATGGGCAAGAAGGTGTACCTAATAAACTGGCCAGTAATATATTGCACCTCATATCCGTTTTGGTTTCGCTGTTAAGGAACCGTCTGCATCGAGTCGAGCCGTTCTCTAGAACGAGCTCCTTCTCTTTATACTGCCTAACGTTTTTAAAAGAGACTCCACTCTGGCTCGCGCGTCGTCTGGCGATTACCGCATCTGGCCTTACCGCAACTTTTCTAATGAACCACAGCCGCGTGTCCCCTGCCATGAAGTCAGCAAACTCCTTCAGCTTTTACGTCCTGCAAGTGTTTTTTCCCTCGTACACAGAAGAGAATCTGAGAATCACATTCTGTTTTTGTTTGTTTTAATTCAGCGCGAAATGACTGGAATGAGACGTAAACCGATTTGCCGGAACGGCTAATATTTGAAGCACGCTTTTACGGAGTCTGGTATTTAAAATAAAGTACATGCTGAGCTCTTTCGATTGCTCCCTCGTTCTCACACCAACAAAACAGTGGTGCAGAGTGGAAGGCCGCAGCCGATTTCTGACTGGACGGAGTTCCATAAGAACAAGGTGGTAGGCAGTTCTGTAATTAGCCTCTGGTTTCTCCGAGCTTTAGAACTGCTGTTTAGCTCTAGATGGCAAACAGAACTGCTCACTTGTCGTTTTATCTTTGGTTGTCTTTTTGGTACTTAAATGCCTGGTGGTTTTCCGATGGTATTTATATGCTGTCAAAGGCCGCGAGCCTTTTTGCAGATTTGTCTAGACCGTTTTTAGATCAACAATCCTGTTTAGTTTGACACTTGTTTACAGAGCTTTTCCATATGTTTCGCATTCCTGAAGGGCCGACTTGTGATTTTTCCAAACCCAGACTTTAGGGATGCATTGCGATGCAAAAATGTCACGTATTTTATCAGGTCAGCGTCGCAACGTCAACGGTGAGATCACAAGCCTTCTCTTAATGCACATCTAATGATGTTATTGCCTTTTTTGAACACCAGAGGGTACAATCGTACGTCATACACGGCATATCTTCCTTCATATATTCTCCACTGGAAACTAAAGGGGCTTGGGATGTTTAAATATGTTTGTGTAGTGCTTTTTACACACTGGTCTTTGACAGACTGGGCACAAGATTCTAAGATTAAGCACAATTTCACATTTGCAGTTCTTAACTATTCAAGAAATGTGCCTTTTTGGGCTGTTTACGCCTTGTTTACACTTCAGAAATAATAAATGAAAGCCCTTTTTTGTATGTAAAATCGATAATCGTGAGAAAAGCGTATAAACGTGAATCGATTGGAGTAGAGAGTATGGTTACACCGATACAAGACTCTGATATTTTGATGTTGAATCGTACCATAATATACTAGAATCAAATATTTTTCACCTCTTTTGATCCGTTTCATGGGTCGTATCTTTGACCCAGGTATATTGTCGTTCCTACCCAGCCCCCTGATGGACTGGCACCCCATTCAGGGTACTAGCTTGGCTGGACCTTATGAATTCCAGAGATAGTCTTCACTATGCAGACTGGAATAAGCAAGGTCAAAAGCTTTAGGGGAAATGTAAACCTGAAAAAGTGTGCATGTATTTATGGTGGTACTGCACTTGAGCTACCAGACGGTCCTGGGTTCAAATCCCACTTGTGCTGAGCTACCACTGTTGGGTCTTTAACAATGTGTGTTAGGTTGTTGTAAGATCAGTTGTAAGTCGCTCTGGATAAGGACGTCTGTTAAATGACTTGAATGTATACAGTATATGTCTGTTTATATGTCGTCTAAATATACAGTGTGTGTGGTAAGTCTGTACACCATGATGTGTTTGCAGTATTATCAGACAGTACAAGAAAAACATTTGTGATCTTACACCCACTCCTGTACAGCCTGGCTTTTAAACGCTTTTTTAGCCCTCGCCACTTCACTGTAACTTCCTCTTGCTTTTGTCAGTGTTATGTTTTAGTTTATACATTTTAGCCAATTTAAATTGAACTGATGTTTTATTCGGGCGGCACAGGGGCTCAGTGGGTAGCACCACCGCCTTACAGCAAGAAGGTCCTGGGTTCAAGCACAGGGTGGAGTGGATTGAGTCCGTTCTGTCTGGATTCTGCATGCATTTCCTGTGTCTCTGTGGTTTTACTCCGGGTACTCCAGTATCCTTCCAAAGACATGCGTGTTAGGATAAATGATTACTCTAAACTGGCATTGACTTGAGCGTATGTGTGCGTATTTACAACCTTTACAGAATGCAGTCGACGAGAATTTGTATAAACAGAACGTGTTAATGCTAACTATTACCCAGTTAATCAGATCCGTTTACATTGATGTCATTTAGCAGACGCCCTTATCCAGAATTACTTCTTAATACAGTCTTAATGTCCAGGCAGTCGTGTGTTAAGGGCCTTGCTCAGGGACCCAACTGTGGCAGAAGAGGGATTTGAACCCTGGACCAATACCTTAAGCACTAGGCCATCACAAGCCACAAAAAATTTCATTCCACAGTGAAAGATTGTATCAGTAATTTGCTCCGGGTAAGAGCTCTTAAATTACAATAAATAAATAGATCTAAAAGCCTTGTGAGGTTTCTCGTGTGTGTGTGTGTGTGTGTGTGTGTGTGTGTGTGTGTGTGTGTACACCTTGTCTAGCTAGACTTGTGAGGACCTACAGTGCGTGTATGTGATTTATATGCCTCTCTGTATGGTGCTGCTGATGCACATACCCAATCTTTCATTGTCAGCAGGCCATCTGAGTCACAGCCGTAATAACGTAACACACACACACACACACACACACACACACACACACACACACACACAATCAACCAACCTGCAGTCAGAAAACCCCACACAAACACTCTGTATAATGTAATCCCAGGGATAAAGTACTTATGACAACTTGAGATAATCGTCATGGTTGGTTTTTATATTTGCTTTTTTAAATACATGCCATTTAATTCGATCTGAAAGCACTAATTTATTCTTTGCGCCACATCAGCATGTGGCTGTAACTCAAACCCATGCAATCAAAAGCAGACACATTAAGCATGAAATTAATTCGGTGTTCAGGTTAAATTACTTATTACAGGCAATCGGTGGTTACGATGGATCGGTTTAAGATTTTTCAATTTCGTTTTCGATTTCTGAGAATACTTAAATAAACTGCTGAAATAATATCTGAATTTCGAATTTTTCGAATTTTTTTTGGTTTGTCTTTTTAATAAATTGTTCAATGCGTTAATAATAATAATAATAATAATGATGATGATGATTGCAAAGTAAATGCTATTTTGAAGAAGCGAGTTTTAATTCTAGATTTGAATAGCGGGGGAGAAGGAATTATTATGGATATCAGGTGGGAAGAAATTCCAGAGTTTGGGAACAGACTGGCTAAAAGCTCTGCTCACCATAGTGCTAAGACAAACAGAGGAAGATAAAGATCTAAGCAAATGGGAGGGAGTTGCAATATGGAGGAGATTTGATAAATAAGGCAGGGCAAGATTGTGGGTGGCCTTAAATGTGAAAAGGAGAGTTTTGAAATCAGTGGAGTGGAGTTATTACGGTGGAATGGGGGACTTTTGGAGGTAATACATCGACATACATGATCAATATAATTACATATATTTAGCACTTTATTATAAAATAAGCTTTAGTAATAAGTTACTTTAGTGTCCTGTTCTTGACTAAGCAGCCACAATGCTGTTCTCAGTTATATTGAGAATCGTGTTAAGGAAGTAAAAAGTTTGAGATCATTTAATTTAATCCATTAACTTAATTATTTCAATTAACAGCCTAAGTCTTAGTCTTAACAGCCTTAACGGCCTAGGGACGGATTCCCATTTGAGTCTTGGTCCTCCCAAGGTTTCTCCCTTCTGTATTCAGGGAGTTTTTCCTTGCCACTGTCGCTTGTTTAATGTGATATTTGTTTTTAAATATAATATAATATAATATAATATAAGATAATATAATATAATATTGTAAAGCTGCTTCGAGACAATGCTCCCATGTAAAAAGCGCTATAGAAATACATTTAACATGCAGTATTATTGATCCAGAATGGCTAATTTAGTGCTAACGAGTGCTAGCATCTTCATCTCAACTATGTGGCGCCAGATCCACCGAACGTAAGCGAAGCTTGTCCGCTCGCTGCTTCTGCTGCTGTCTCATTGGTTCGTCTCTCGCTGGTCATACTGCGACTCGGCTGTTTGCCTACTCTTCTTTCCTTCTGTCACGTGAATCATTACGACTGCATTGCAGCTCATGCGTAGTACTGTGCAAATGAGATATGCCACTGTTTTAGCAACGATATAATGCCCATACATAATGTTTATATTTGTTCCAAAAAAAATTTTTTAAGAAGAAAAACAGCTTACATGGGCAACAGTGGAACATATTTACTCCCCTTACACTTGAGCAGTAGCAGCATCTGGCAACTTCATCGGGATGCCAAGTTAATCCTTCTACAGTCTGAGTAAGGTTGATGAGAAATTCTTTTTGGAAGGGTAGCATCCAAGAAACAACTTTTTATTCGGATCAGGAACGGGGTGGAAAGGTTAAGATATTCTAAAGCTCACAAAGATTGGAATGAAGATCAGGAAAAAAGTGTTTATGTAGTTACAAATCCAAGTTAGAAATGTTTTGGTCCGGTCATTGACAATATTATATATAATGGTCATTGCAACGATGCTAAAACAACAAATCGATTGGTGGCCTAAGACTTTTGCACAGTGCTGTATGGGTATGGGTTAAGTAGGGTAAGGACCCAAGCCTGTACCTGTCCAGTCCATCCATAAATCCGCATTAACGATGTCTTTGATTGAGGTGATACCATTTCTGGGTCACTGCATTCCAGTGGAAATGAGATGCTACGGGATTAGATGCGTGTGCACTTGGGGCTGTCTGTGTGCTAGAACTGCACGAGTCTCCTACTGTGCTAGCTAATCGCCGCTGCAGTAGTGCCATTTATCTTGATATTTCATTCATCAGATGTGGACGAAATGCTCAGCTGGGGTCAAATCATGGAGCACATCTCCAGCTAACCTTGCAGCACCTGGAAGTCAGAAGTGTTGGCAAAAGACAAGGCGATGCAGAGCCGCTTGTACGTTTGAAAGCCGTCAGGGTAACGACACTGCCTTATTGATTTCTCTCCATCTCTGTTTTCTAGCTGAGCCTCGCAGAAGAGCAAAGTGAAGTGAGCCGGAATGGCCTGGAGTCGAAGGAGCTGGTGTACCTGGTCCAGATCTACTGTCAGGTGTGACAACTTTGTAACGCTCATGCTTTCAGATGGGGGATAAAGTCTTAATGTTTGAATTAGTAATCTGTAATTAGTATTTCCATTGCACTTGAGTTACCATGCACTTAATAGCACAGCCGTACCC
Source organism: Parotocinclus haroldoi (assembly GCA_034779995.1). Lineage (NCBI taxonomy): Eukaryota > Metazoa > Chordata > Actinopteri > Siluriformes > Loricariidae > Parotocinclus > Parotocinclus haroldoi. Next base: position 6,746 of record JAUZST010004715.1, on the reverse strand, counting down.
CAGTACTTGTGGTTGGTTTGTTCCAGAAGGCTCGTGGAGTACAGAGATTTCGACTTTTGGTCAGCTGTTATTGTGAACCTTTTTAGGACCCGTTGGGATTTATTTGCACCACATGGTACTTTAGGTGTAAAACCAAGGAAGAACATGCTAAACACAGTGGAGATGTGCTTCCCTGATTTGCTGTGTATCGAATCGTGAGTTTCGGCTGAAAGGGGGGTCCTGCGATTGAGTTCTGGGAGTACAGCGCAAAAACACTGAGAACAAACCGTTTTTTTTTTTTAATAGACAAAATTCATCGAGAAAAGAATTTGGCGAGTTCCGAGGTGGTCGAGGACCGACTTTATTTATCTGATTGTTCAGGTGATCGTGTAAACGGCATACTCTGATCTAGAAATCGGATTAATAAGTCTGATCAAGCTGGATATTTGCTCAGAAATCCGATTTTCCAGAGCAACCAGATTTGTTGTTGTAGCACCGGTTTAATGACTATACATACTGCTCCCAAAAATTAGGGTTTACTTCAAAATGAAATATCCCATATTTTTTGTGAGCAATGTATAACATAGTTGATGATTAAATCCAGAAATTTCAGGCACTGCGCCGTCGCTCCATAATCCTCCATTCTTCATTTCAATCTTTGCGAGCTTTAGCACATCTTAGCGTTTTCAGTGTGTACTTGATCAAAAAATTGGTTTCTTTTCCGCTACCCTTCCAAAAAGACCATGTCTCCTCAGGTTTCTTTAGGGGTTAGTAGCCAACTGCTGTTGCTCAAGTGTAGGGCGAGGAAACAGTCCACACTTCCACTGCCTACAGGAGATGTTTTGTCTCTATATCACACACACACACACACACACACACACACACACACACTCTGTAACATACCATTTGCCACTGGTGTTTTTGTCTGATCTGATTGTTCTGACTAATTATGGTTAAACACGCATTCTGTAATACATGCGATTAGCTGTCTGTCAAACTGTCATTTAGACCATGTCATTAGTGGCTTGTTTTAGAGGAATTTCTTAAGCTCGTGACCTTATTTTTTCCTAAGTGGTTGCTATCTCTGAAGAAATGGATGTTTCCTAGCAACATCACAGAAAAGCAGAACCAACATAAAGTACATGTAAATACATTTGGGTGTTTTTCTGCACTCAGTGCTTCAGTACAGTGACCTTGAAACTTCTCAGGGAAAATGTGTGTGCAACAAATCCAAATCCTCGCTCCTCTCACAGAGAATTGGTGCTGTGGAATTAAGCAGAGAGCCAGGCACACGTGCACCGATCACTTTAGTTCCACACCGTCTCAAAGCAGGAGGTGCAAACAATGTTCCAGATGAGCTCAAGTAACAGGAGATGAATAAAGCACCACAGGCTGCTCTCCTTATTGATCTTCCCCGTGGCCTTGCCAGTTCAGGTCCTCTCATGAACTGGGTCCCTCAGCCATGGCTCCGGTTCAGAGGGATCGTTTGATGTTGCATTAAAGCCGCTAAGGTTTTGTTTTGGATCAGGGCTTTGGGACAGTAAGGTGATAAAGAAAAGCTTTTTTTTTAAAATGGGACAAATCTAATTTGCTCGCATTTTCTGTCTGAAACTTTTAGACACGTTTAGACATTTGAGGGGCAAAAAGTAGATCAAAAACGTACAGGAAATGATTGTTCTGGGCAGGGCTTAATTTGTACCCGTGCTTTCTACTCCCCATGTATTGCACTATAAGCAGCTTGGAATAATAGGCCCCTTACAGAGCACTACATATTAAATAGGAACTGCAGGTCTGTTTCTAAAAAAATACATTTGGTGAAATTGCACATATGATCTAGACAGTGCAGTGAAAGGCAAACGTTACTCAGCATTCAGTCTGCTCACGCTGATGCTGCATGTGTTTAATTAAGCTTTCTGTCCCAGAGTCTACTTTATACATCTGCCGTTACAACTGATAGAGTAGCACACATCTGGCAGAGTTTTATATTTAAAAGCTATTCACTGTTGTTAGGCAAATGTTTTGAGAACCCTTTTATGATAAAGAATTTACTGTGTGACTCGGCTGAAAGTGGTGGACGAGTGACTTACAATCTCATTCAAACTGTCCATTCATTTTTCTTAGCCGCTTTATCTTGTTCAGGGTCTGGGAAAGCTTGAGGAACAACCTTGGACAAGGCGCCAATGCGCACTCTATTGCACGCCAAGAGCACTTTGGAAGCACAAATTGAACCTAACACGCGTGCCTCTGGACTGTTGGAGGATCCAGAGTAAACCCACATGGACACGGGACGGACGCCACACAACAAGAACTCGGACCACTCCATCTGAAATTGAGCCCAGGACCTTCTTCCCGTGAGGCGACAGTTCGAGCCGCCGTGCCGCTCTCCAAACTTTCCTGTAGAAACAAAAGAAACAAAGCTGCTTTTATTTTCTCCGACAGAACAAACCGTTCATGATCATACCGCTTGAGTGATGAATTGTCTGGAAGTAATCTTTGCCTTCACCTGTTGTCTCAAATGTCGTACCTGTGTGTGAGGAGCTGCTGTTCGTCAGCCGGATGAATAATGGTTTTGATTTCCCTGTCTGCTCTGGCTTCATCAGATCTCATAGCTGGCTCTGAGCTAACTGTTGCTGTGGGCGGATCTGAGGCAGACAGACGTTTGTCGGGACTTCTGTACTGTATGTAACGTGGCCTGATTATATTACCGGGCCGTCCTGCAGCTCACGGTGCTCGTCATGACCAAGAGTGTAACGGTGCGAGGGCACAAGGCTCGCACTGTGTGAATCAAACACTTTCTAGTTGGTCTTTTTTGATTGATTTTCTGATCTCGTTGCTTCTCCATAGGGACGAAGCTGGATCGTGAGACGCAGTTATGAAGACTTCCGCGTCCTGGACAAACACCTCCACCTGTGTATCTATGACCGACGCTTCTCTCAGCTCCCAGAGCTGCCCCGATTCGACAGCCTGAGGGAGAGAGCAGAGGTAATAACGCTTTGACACACTGTTTAAGACTTTTGAGAAAGAATCAGTAATTTCCTGTCCGTTATGATGAGTCAGGCATGTGCGAGAGAGAAAGGTGGTTAATGTCATTGAATGATCTGTTACATACAGTTAGTCAGATGGAAGTCTCTGAAGTGTTGGGAAAACCTCTTGTCCACAGTTTGGGAGTTTTCCCCATGACTATACTTGAACCATGTCATATTTTCACACTCCATCGTGCTGCATTAACCTCTGAGTGATCGGTAATGCTGTGTGGTGTGGATGGCAGTAATGGATTCTGTCTAATCGGCTGCTTTTTGTTCCACCCAAAACAGAAGCATTGTACAGAAATTCCACTCAGGCTTTATTCGAAAATCTCACTTTAGGGTTCTGAGGCATCGTGTTCTAATGCTGAATCATGTGACATTTAGAAAATGAATGACCCATGTCATGGTAGCTAATGGTAAAATTGGCAGTCTGTTGCCAGTCGCCAGCTGTGTGCCCTGTTCAGTAATGAGGTCCTGTGTTCTAATGTATCCTGAAACAGGGAACTCGCTGAGCTGGTGGAGTAGTAAATTGCTGCTGCACCACCCAAATACCACACAGCTAATGTATTACGTATGAATTGTAACCTTGCAAAATGCTGATCGTTTTTTTTTTTTCTTCTTCTTCAAAACGCTGACTTAAGAAAAACCTTCATAACCTAATAATAACTGATAAACACAAGCTTAAGGTGAGGCTGATCAGGTAAGGGGCGGATACTCGCCATGTTACGATAGCCCAATGCAGTATTTCAACTTTACAATTTACATCCAATAACAAAACATAAACATTCAGCAGGTACTGTACTCTGAGTTCAAAATGTCAAATTTTCCCCAGACAAAAGATACGTGATGGGGAGTATAGTGATGAAAAGACGTATTCACGGCAATCATTTATATTATAGTTTTTCACCTTCCGTACATTAATTTAATTTAATTAATTTAATTAGTATTAAATGATGTGACATTTTGGGATACTTGGAATTTGGAACGCTCGTTGGAGTTGTGACATCAGCACAACATGGCTAAGTAGATTGACAAGAACATGAACAAATAGCGTTGATTATAGGAAGCTGGCATATACGAGACGATAAGCGAACAGTTCCCATTGTTGCCGTGGGGTGTCACTGCCTCACAGCAAGAAGGCCCTGGGTTCAATCGCAGGGTGGAGCAACCTGGGTCATTTCTGTGTAGAGTCTGCATGTCCTCCCTGTGGGAGTTAACTCTGGGTACTCCGGTTTCACCCCACAGTACAAAGACGTTAGGAAAATCAATTATTCTAAATGGACTTGTGTATATTTATGACTAGTCTTGAGATAACATTGTGTATAGATGTGTGTGTGTGTGTGTGTGTGTGTGTGGCTGCACATGTTGAGTGGAGTAGTAAAGACCTGATTGACTTTATCAAAGGACTAATTTCGGACTCTCTCCTGAACCACAATCCATAGACGTGCCATGGGTAAACATCTCATCTCGTCTAGTCTGGATGGACAGGAGAACTGCTGTGGTACGAATCACAGAAATGGTTAATACTGGTCATAGGAAAAGCGCAGCACCTCTTGCTGAGTATGGTGCCATTCTAATTACAGACCGCCGAGTGTGCTAAGAATTCGCCGAGCTATCCTCGGCCACCTCATGGGCCTACCGGGGCCACATTAGTACCAGAACTAAGGCTTTATATCAATGGAAAAAAAGGTCGTCTGGTCCAACGAGTTCTGTTTTCTTCATCGTCACGGTGACTGTACATGATCACACAATGATGTACTGTGGGAACATGATGAGGTAGTGTAGGGAGTGTGATGATCTGGGTAATGTTCTGTTTGGAACCCCTACATTTATGCATTTAAATGGAAGTTCATTTGATGCATAACACCAACATAGAGACCAGGTGGCTTTAATGATGTCCCACATTTTTTGATTACTGGTTCGTTAAAAAACGGAAAAATACAAATACACAGGGTGCTAATAAGCAAGTGCAGCCCTTTGTTGTTGGTTTTTTTTTTTAACAGACCAATTGAATTCAGCAGTTATGGGTGAACGAGTTTCTCTTCTTGGAAACCGAACACCCGATGTGTACCGGAAAGCACGGTTACCATGTTCCATTGTTGTTAGTGCTAGTTAATCGCCATTGTTTATTGTCTCGGCCACTTCTTCCTCTTGGGAATTTCTTGGCTGTTTGGATCGGACTCTGTATTTTTGGCTGGTGTGTGACAGCAGGGTGGAACCTGGAGAGTTCTACTTGCACATCAGTACCCTGAGTCACGGCTAAACTCTGCAGTGAAGCGTTTCATTCAGCTATTCCACTCACCATGAGTGCACAACCACGGTCACGCAGTCTTACTTAAAGTAGGGGCACCGATTAAATCGATTAGCAAATTAGCTGGAAACTCATGTAATAGTCGGTGATGTCTTTCATAACAGTTATTTGGTAACTGTGCGATTCATAATCCAAATAATCGATTTGTTGATTCAGATTTATTCAAGTATCAAAATAGTTGCTTGTTGCAGCCCTATATTAAAGGACATTAAAGCACAGTGCAAATGTAGGTGGAGCCAATCTTGGCTTTCCGTTTTATAATAGCACATCCAGGACAGAGAAGACAAACCTGTTCCTCTAAGGTCATGAGTCTTACTCTGAGTATTTTGTATTTAAACAGTATAGGGGAGTGTGTGATCACGAATAACATCACGGCTGTGATTTGGTCACGGGCACAAGCATAAATCCATAGGTAAATCCAGTCGTGTTATCCTAATGGTGGCCTAAGACTTTTACACAGTACTGTATAATCATAATAATCATAATTCTTTATTTAAAAAATTTCTAATCTATGAAATACTAGCTATGGATTTCTGAACTTTTCTGACTGTTTTAAATGCTCCCAGAGTTCAGAGCAGGACGGTTGTTCATTCAGGATATGATTTTGCACGCCTACCATGTCGTGCTTCATGACGCAGTCACGCGTGTGCAGAAAGCCCTCACGTTAGTCCAGAGGGACGTGCGATCGTATACTGGTATAGCTGGTTATAACAAGTTATTTAATGGTTTATCCACACGGGACATGTGAAGAGTAATATTTAGTTTGGGCTACATCCTAAAAAAATTGGGACTGATTTAGGAACGAAGGTTGGTTTTTTGTATGGTACAATAATGCTAGATAATGTATTACGGAATCACTCGCCAGATTCAGTAGAAATCACCTTTTGCCGTGTGAGAGCCATGTGCATTTGTGCTTGAACCAAATTCAAAGTGAACGCTTTGAGCCACCCGTGTAATGTTCCCCATTAAAGCAGTCATTTTTGATCCCATTACAGCCAATCTCTCTCTAACGCACACACACACACACACACACACACACACACACACACACACACACACCTAAACACACAAAAACACCAAACACATTGTTAATCCACAAATAAACAAGCAGAAAAGCAAGTGAGAATTGTGCAGCTTTGGTAATCAAGAGAAGCAGTTAATATTTAATCCAGATTCATACTATACTGTATACTTAGTCTTAGGTCACCATTACAGTAAATACTTACATTCAGCAATGGTATAAAGATCATCTATAATTATTTTTTTCGACGTTATTGCATCCATAAAATGAAAGGAATTTAGTGACGAATTTAGTCACACAAGTTTTGGGTTGACAATCATTTTGTGTGTTTATGTGTGTGTGTGTGTGTGTGTGTGTGTGTGTGTGTGTGTGTGTGTGTGTGTGGGTGTGTGTGTGTGTGTGTGTGTGT